>JAUZND010086887.1:0-15520 GCA_034780555.1 Coelogynopora nodosa | reverse complement strand
TAATTCTAATTTTATTGATCTATAAAAAAATTCTAAAATTCGTTAAATTATTAAAATCACGGACCTATATATATTCTTACTGAAGCGCCTACTATGGGTGTGCTTTAGTCAATACAATGCACCCACCGGCTATAGTGCCTATAGTGATGCATTTAAATAGGTTTGGTGTGAAAAAATTGGCATCTTAATATATATATCCACCTTGGGACAGCGTTCATCCCATCCGGCAGGCATAAATGGTTGTATCTTGGGACAGCATTCGTCCCATCCAGGTTTAAAGGGTTAAGCAAAGTGCACTAAATAACAGTATGGTAATGAACTGCTGTAGTCTGTGTATGTTGTTTATCCATAAACAACATTGGCAATATTTAGTGATGTAATGTATTAACAATAATATATTTAACATAATAAAATATTTATTTAATAAATATATGTATATTCTTATTGTTATCAAATTTAATTACAGAGTGAACTATAATAATATGTGAGCATCCGGTTCAATACTCTATGACTATAATGTATTGTCATTAATATTATAATATACAGTTTAATTAACCAGTCGGTCTGGTTTAATGACATCGATTATTTAACCCAGACTGACTGGTTAATTATTATTAGCCTATTTTATAATTAACCCAATCCGTCTGGACTCTGGTGCAATAGTCAATCATGCAACTGGATCGTCCGTTGCAATAGCCACTTCCAATTATAAACATAAAATTAATAATACCTTTGTTGAAATAAATATTAAATCGATAACGAAGCGATTTTTTAAAATTCAGTATATACGACAATGTTTATAAAATTCATACTTGGCAACATAAAAGGACAAAAATTATTTAAAACAAATAATTTTTGCAACATTATATTTTAATATAATAAAGTATTTTTTTAATAAATATGTATTCCTATTATTTTATTATTGATGTACATGTTTTTATCAATTAATGTCAGCGCGACATTTAAAATTATGATAAATATATTTTGCGACAATTCTATATAAAAAAATGTGTTATTGTTTTTATTAGTGACATGACAATATGATGATTTTACCACCAAAGAGTAAGCATGCATTTTTAATACTATTATTTTTAAAATAATATTTATATATGTATAGAGACACTTAAATGAATTGTATTTCAATTTGTGTATATATAATATATATGCACCAAATTTAATATTTTTATACATTTTAGTTTGGAAATGATATGTCTGCTTTATCTTTTTTTTATTACTATTATGCTGACTTGACTATTTTTATGCTTAAATATATAGGATTCATGACTGTATTTATAGTTTAAATCATGAGATTAATGACTTATTATTGTACTTATAGTTTTTTTGTTTTGCTTTTAGTTAATTTGTATATGCTGTTCTGTGTTCTACTACCTTCACTGCATGAATAGTACTGTATATTTATATATATATATATATATAAATATTTAATATTAAATTGACTATTTAATTTTTTAATACAATGGCTTGAATATTCTCAGCTTTGCATTTTAAATTCATATTAGGGCTTCATTTATTTTTTAAATTATTAAAAACTTATCATTATCATTATTATTATAATAAATATATGTAATAATTTTTTTATAATTTATTTATTGAAATATATACAAAAAATAAGACTTTATAATGAATATTGTTATTGACATGATATTATAGTCATAGATTTAATTGTAAATATAGTATGTTTCATTCACAAATTCTTAACTTATATTCAGAATTTAATACATATTATAGTCACAAATAATAAGTAAGAAATATAGTATTGGTTATTAATTATAGATTTAAATCTGAACAGATTTCCCTAAATAAAATTTCATAAGTACCTAATATAAAACTTTATACTAATTTATTAAAATTTAGTATTAATGTCAATAAAAACAATTAACATAATTATGTTTTATTTAATTAGTATATAGTTTTATATATATATTTATAATAAACCTGATATAATTTTATAAAAATAAAACTCAATAAAAACAGATTAATATCAGGCTTTAATTTATGTCATTAATTATTAAATATATTAAAATAATACATATATTATTATAATACTATAATGACATTATATAACATATTATAATACATTTTTCATAATAAAATATTATAAAGACTAATTAAATGACATACAGAAACATAACAAAAAATATTTTAAAATTTACTTATAAGGTTTAATTAAAAAAATATACTAATATTGCCATTGGGATCATATATAATTATAGAAAGGAACTATAGATATAATCCTTTTTAGTTTTCTTTACTTATTTATAGTTCTATAGCCTTTATTATAATTAAATTATAATACTCATATATATCTTATATAAATTAATTTATACATAATCTATTTTTTAATATTTATATCTGGCTTATTATTAACTTGTGAAATCCAGTCCTGGGTATATATACAGACTGTCTTGATTTGGGCAGGACAATCTTGATTTGGAGGACAAAGTCCCATAAGTCCCAAAGTCCCACAACTTTACCTTAAGTGGGACTTGATTTTATGCTAATTGTCCTGACTTGGTCACCTGGTGATTTAAAAAATGTGTGGCATCTTTCCTAGGTTGTCTAGGAACATCTTTTTTAACTCATCTTTACTGATTTGCATTAAGTTTATCTTTACTATACATACAAAAGTTTTTATTTATTTTAAATTATTTTAACTTTATTAAAATAAATATTATAATATCAATATAATATTTATATATATGTACAGAATATATTATAACATGTCAGTGCTGAATTGTGTTTTAAAACTATAATATATATATTCATAATGGTGACTAATATACTAAAAGTCAGAAATTATTAGATCAAAATCAATTATATACCTTTCACAACATAGGTTAATTGACATATAATTGACCTTACATGTTCTAGAGTTAATGCTCATGCTCCTTGGACAATTTCTCAAGTGTCCCTATTTGGCATAGGCTACAGGTTGTACAGTCTGTATAATATTCATCATATTGAAAATAAAAGTCAATTACCTATAAAAAAAAATATATGCTTATATATTTTCTATAATTAAATAAATTCACTTTAATACCTACAAATTAAGACATTCATCTTCAAAGCTTTCTATTTCTGGACAGAATAAATCTATGACATATAATTAATTTTTGATATGGTTATAGTACAAACAGGATATATAATCATAAATTATTCCTAGATAACCATATGGAGATCCTTAATAAATCAAATATAAACATCCCTATATTGTTTTTTCATTTACCAATTATATTATTCTTAAAATATTTATTTTCATTTTCTGTAATATTTATAGGATAATACCAGAGTATTTCTACAATATTCAGTGTTTATATAATTGACAGAATTACCCATCATACATAATCTCTTATATAATATTATATTTTTTAATTTTAGTACCAGCCAAACTGGAGATTATATGTTTATCACTTGGAATAACCCTTTGACTAATCTATTTCTCTATACTATTCTTTCATATTTAAACATTAACCTATAATATGTATTGTTACCTTTTTATAAAGCCCTACTGACATCATTCAATGCTATATATATACTTATTATTATTTTAAATTAATATTTTTTAAATTTACTATTACATATAAGTATATTGTAATTAATTTTTATTTCTCTACTTATGCATAATAAATATACATTATTTATTTTTAATAATATGAAAAGTTATTTTTTAAATAATTTACTAATTGAAATAATACAAATAAAAAATGTATTGCTTGTTTATTATATATATATATATACCTAATATTTATAAAATACTGATCAGATGAATAAAATATTTCAAACTTCAGTTCCATAATAATGTATTTTAAATTCCAATTGAAAAGAATTTATTAACTTGTATATGGCATTTTTGTTAATTTGAAAATAATTTTTTAATAAAATTTACATAATATGTATATATCCATCTGTATATCAATGATTAGAAAATATGGTTAATATGGTCAATATTAAGTCACATTCATTGCCAACAACAAATAATATTCTATCTCAACATTACACAAAAACATGTTGCTTCAAATAGATAATAAATTAAATAGCTTTAATTAAATATTTTTATCTAAGGAATCTTCTTATTGTACTATTTAAATATGTACTTACAGTGTTATCATAAATAGAACTTTATAGATTTTTTAATTATATATACATTAATAGTTTTAATATTTAAAATTATTGTTTGTCTAATTATTATAGTGCCAATATATTTAAATTGTCTATAGGGGAATTTTTTTTTTTATATATAAAATTATAAAAATAATTTTTCATTTATTTGGTTTAAATAGATGTTATTATTAATTAAATTCAAGTTAAGTATTTGTATTTATGTTTTTGAATCTATTGTTTTTTGTTAGTAATCTTTACAATGATATTAACATATTTTCTCAACAATATGTTTAGAATTATAAAACCAAATTTATAAACTACAATTCATAAAAAATGTGTTTTAAAAACTAACAACAACATAATTTAATTTTTAAAAATACATATGTGATTGGAATATTATCCTTTTTCATCATTGATATATAATATATGTTAGTTTACTATGACTAATTTTTCACTATTTGAGTAAAGTAATATTTTCAATTTTTTTAGCAATTATAGTGTGCCTTTATTATACTATTTCATACATATGTGATACTTTTACTTTTATATTAGCACAAGAAACAAACCACAAATAGATTTCAGTCATTTACTAGTATCTGATAAAACATTACATCATTGTTAAAAAAAATTAAGAAGTAGCAATTAACTAATCTTTTCAAATGTTATAACTGAAATTATTTTGCATGACAAGTTTCTGCCTTTTATTTGCATTTTATATTTGTAGTATGTCAACACAATTCATGCTTAATAATTTTGTTTAATTTAAATTATACCAATTTTAATGCTAATATTACTCAACATGCTATGCTCCAAGATATTAATTTAGAGCCTAATGAAGCTCACAATATTATTTTCATAAGTTTTGCAATACATTATATACAACTTGTTGTCATCCCTACACCACTAAAAAGTAATTGCCAAAAACATAAAATTTCCTATTTTTATAGTTTTTCCAATCTTATGATTACTAAAAATTAAAAATAATTTAATTTAAAAAAATATTGCTTAATTAAAATTATTGCAATTTTTATCATCATTTCAACCAATTTTACTTTTACTGACAATAAATATATTGCACCTCACAGCCTTATTCTTCATAACTTACTTTTTAATATTGGCACATGATTATATCAGTCTATTTAATTTTAAATCAAATTTAGATCAATTAATATAAATCATTAAAAAAACTAATTTATATATATTAATAATATATCCTTACACAAAATGTAAATATTACTATTTTTAATAACAAGGCTCAAGGAAAATTTTATGATTTTTTCATTGGTAAGTATTTAATTTAGGACAAGTTTGAAAACAATAAACATTTATTTTATTTTAGTGGAGACTAAATTTTTTGTTTACTGTTACTATTTTATTAAATTAGAACATTATTTAATAAAAAATAGATCATGAAATAAATATATGGGGCAATTTGCAAACAATTTCCAAGTACTTATTAATGCAATTATCATAAATTCAGTTAGTCACCAATTTTCAGTAATATAATTAACTAAAAATTGTTATGAAATTTATTAATTTAAAATGAATGACATCTTTTTATTAAATATATTTAGTAACTAATTTTCATTATTACAGTATGTTTGCTTTTAAAAGTAATAATTTTAAATGAATTCAGTATACACTTAATAGACTAATTTCTCAATAATATTAATATCACACTGGTAACTTTTTTGTCCCAATGGGGTTTATAGCAAACCACATAATTCCAATTAACAAACATATATTTCCTACTGGCTCAAAATAGTAATTTATGATTCCTATCTAAAATTATTAAAATGACATATCAGTTTATGAAACGTATTTATAATATACATTATTGAATTATATTGAATATTGAAATATATTAAAATATTGAAATATATTGAATTATACAATATTGAAAAAAGAAGAATTTTTGATATTAATGTTATTATTCACATTAATCATTTATAAGGTGCTTATCTTTATATTAAAAGACATTCTTTAGTTTCTATTTTCAATTGCCTCTGATTGTTATGTATTTTTTAACTTATTGCTAAAATAGTTTTTTATGCATTGTCTATTTCAAAATCAATTTGGTTTGTAAGGTTACTTCAATTAATACAGTGTTTACCAGTTTATCACAGAAGCTCCATTCACTAGTTTTAATATTGCATTATTCAATAGGTGGGATGACTACCGACACCTGTGATTTAGAGGAACCCAGCTTGCCCCTGAAACTTCAATTAAAACATGACGAAGACAGTCTAGCAGATGAAGATAAGTACCGAGATAGCCTGATGGTGGTGTCCAAGGTGGATCCTTGTGACAGTCCACGAAGTACAAGTCTAATTGTACAGGACGAGGAGGTGCCAGTTACTGCAGATACTTCCTATGCTGGCTTCACACACGTTCTAAGCTGCCCAATGTGCAACTTTTTGACTCTCAGCATCAGCTTGCTACAACAGCATGCTGTTGGTCATGCCTCAAGGTCAACAATTGTCCGCTACTCAACATTCACTTGTCAGAAGTGTAGCTGTCTTTCAACCGAGCGTGGTATTATGCTAGAGCATATAAAAATTTATCACAGAAACGCCCAGGTAAATTATATAAAAATGAGAAGTTAACTCTATAAAGTTATAATTGATGTTTATAAGCATGTTTTTATGCACTGTTTTGTGCTCATTGCATGATTGTTATTGCTCGAAAATGTTCTTCAGATGAAATATACCTTTGATTGCTTGGTCTGATACTTTTTCAAAACACCTTCTTTGCAGCGATGGCTTGTCAATTTGGAATCAAAAGGTTGATTAAAGTAGCTTTACAATTTAGAAATTTTACTCAATTATACACATAGCTACCGTAGACTTATTTACACACATGCTTGTGGTATTTTGCTTTTGTTGCTTATTTTATAACTTCCCAATTTACCAATTTAACAAAACAAATAGTCTCTGTTTTACTCCTGTAAAGCTTTTTTTAAACTTAACACTGCTCTAACCATTACTTTGTTTTCTGCCTTTGAGTATACATATATTATTATGTGATGGTCACTATATTTGTATAGATTATTCTAACCACTAACATTTTCTAACATGGTTTCGGTACCTTGTTGTGATGCTTTCTATCATATTACATAATTTAATTTTAATATTTTATTATTTATCTATTTATGTTTTAATATATTACTCCATTTTATTATTTTGAATGCTTTTGACACACAACAATAGCAATATAGCTACTATTTGTGGACATTCTAATAATGTTAATGATGTGATCAGTGGAGTATCTAAATGATGTCGCCCTTGTTCAAAACTGAATAAGTGGTTAAAATGTTTTTGATAAAGAATATATTAAAATATTAATAATAATTACACAATACGGAGGTTTATAGTTTTTTTTAAATATTATTATTTTTAGTATAGTTATATCCTAATATTTGTAATTATTTGGTTTAATATATTACATAAAATTTTGTGTGATTCATCTAATTTATCAACCAGCATAAAAATATAGAGAAGCATGCAATTTGTGTTCTCCTCTCATGTAAATAAATTATTAAAACATAATGCATGGCTATGAAGTTATTATTTTTTTATTATCAAAACTCCACAAATATAATTTTTATACGAGGGACGGTATTTTTAGATAGTGTTCCTCTTAATAAAAATATTCTTTATCCGTCACTGAATATGTTAATTATTATTTTATTATTCATAACAGAATGCTAATATTATAAGTAATAGTTTAATACATTCTCATTCCCTTTAGATTTTGTTATCGTTTTTTCACAATGCATTTATTTTTTGCATTTTAACTATAAATTATAATTCTCTCAAGTGATTACTACTTTAATATTTAAATAAAGCAATTAATATAAATACGAAAAAATAAGTATTTAAAGAATATAGCTATTTCTTCTATTAAACCTGTTTACTTTTATGAATAACTTTAGCTGTTAGATTAGAGGCTATACCAATTAATTTTGTTTTTGGTTAATTCTTGTTAATCTCTTGTTATTCAATAAAATTAGTATTCAGTGTAAGTTAGTAGTAATAGGTAAGTTAATAAGACTATAATTAATTATAAGTTGGAAATATAATTTAATTTTGATAATTCGAGTTATGTGTAGCTACATAATTTATGATAACATCAGGTCATTGAAAATATGTAGAATTACTTTTATTACGTAAATTAATTTAAGGAACAATTAATGTTGATTGCAGCAAACCTTTGTGTTTCCCTTGTATACAGTAACAATTGTCTACTATAAAAATAATCAATCAAATTAGTTTCTTTCATATTTATCTACACTTTTAAAGGAATTTAAAGACTATCCTAATAACCGGCATGGATGTTCTGTGGCGCGTTTGCCTCCCCCAATAGAATCCCGTCCGTCTCATCGAAGAGCGCCACACGCTCTCGGTTGACTCCGGTGCTCCGGGCAACAAACTACTGCTCAATAATAATAACACCATCGCCACCGCCACCGCTGACAACAACAATCCGAAACAAACGGCGGCGGACTCCCGGGCTGCCAGCCTCTTGAACACCATCTTCGAGAAGTGCCAACCGAAGGAGACCAGCCTACACCGCAACGGATTCACCACCGAGGAAGAGGACGCAGCTGGCGGACGGAGTAACGGTACCGGTTCCCGACCGACCACCCCCGGGGACACTCCGCTCGCTCTCTCTATCTCCTCCGGCTCCTCCAGTTTCCCACTGATCGCTGGTGGTGGCCTGTCGTCGAGCGGTGAAGAGGCGGCAATTGTGAGTCCCAAACTGGAGGGAGCGACTGTACAAGGATCAAGGCGGAGGAAGCTCAACAACCCGGTGAGTGCTGTGTTTGCTACTCTCTGCTCTCTCTGTGTTGCTGTTTCTCTCTCTCTCTCTCTCTCTCTTCTCCCACTGATTTTGATTTTGTACCCCTTTTGCCTCGCTGGAGTAATCAGTGTCAGGTGTGTTGGTGAGATGTTGCTTTTTAATAAATTCAAATTATCTTCTCATATTCATTTTAATCATCATCCACCATCGCTCCGTTTGCTGCCTTTATTATGCATTATTGTTAATATCCGATTCAGTCAACAGTTTTTAACAATTCTAAAATCTGTGAGGACTTAGCAACTGGTTAGACCATACTATTTTTACTGACTTTTCATAATTGTGTTTTTTCTTCTCTTTTTTACCAAACTCAGCACGCCCAGTATATAGTTCTATATATTTCCCACTCATTCGCTCGCCTCTTCATCGGGGATTTAAATGAGTATAGCAAGTTTTGTGTGAGTTTTCACACTGCCTTGAATAGTCTTTTGTCTAATTGCAATTACAATTCACCCAGTTGTTAAAACCTTCATCTTAATTAGACTTTCCCCATGTGCTTTTCCAATTAGTGTTTTTATATGTAGCATCATTAATCTTTTTGCTGTTGTCTTTGAAGATATTGGGGAATCACTCAATATTTTGTGTAATCCATAAATTTATTTAATTTTTACATTTATTGTATACTTAAAGGGAAAATATGTATACAATGCATAGTGTGTATATTATAAACGGTTCTCAAGAGGTCCAATTACAGTAAAATTATTTTTTGAATATAAACGAAAATATTATTTATATTTTATTTATTTTACCATTATACTTTTTTATTATTTACTATTATTTATAATATCTATAATGAATTTTTATATAAATTATTGCATAATATTGTTTACGTTACAATGATAATTTCTTAAATTGGACTATACTTTTTTTATAATATATAAAACTTTAATCAAATTTCACTTAATAGAAATTTCTCTAAAGACAGAAATTTAAACGTCAAATTTAGACAGTCAGCACCAAACCCTTTAATCGATGCTACGTGTTGCGAAATATAAACTATTAAAGACAGCGATTATACATTAATATTATTGAAATATTTGGTCTTTAAAAAATCCTCCCCTTATACGTGACAGTTATGATGCTTACCATTCTGACTCACAAACTCACGAAAAGTTACCAAAAATTGCGATATTATACAGCTGTTTGCCAGCGCAGCAAGGAATGAGCTGAAATGTAGACTCGTTATCCGCATAGTCCCAATTACTATTTAGACTAGAGATGCAATGCCGTAGTGATAATTATTTAGGAAGGGTTACGTTAAAATTATAAATATATGAACTTATATATTATAATACTTTTATGAAAACCTTTATTTATAACTCAAAATATGTATATATAACTCAAGAATATATTTCGTTAATATGACTCTGTTTTACAAACTTTTTTTAAAAAGCATTACGGAGTTATGCCGCGTTACCCCTCCACTACAGTACCGAGTCTAGATTTATAATGTATCTTGTACAATCACGAAGAAGTGTAACTTTATTAAATGAAATATCATTCCTCAACACTGCACTTGTGCTTAATCTTTTCAAACCTGGAGTATTTAATTGTTAGGCTAGGGTGGTTACATTATTTTAATACTTTATAATTGGCTTGTTACAACTAATATCACTATCAGAGCAAGTGATGCAGGAAGTGATTAAAGCAATATTTTAGAGGTATGATATGTTATGACTCAGCATCTTTGAGCATGTGTAATAGTGTATATTTTACCCAGAGTGCATTCATCTATCCTGTTTTGAACATGTAAATGCGCGAAGCGTAATTTAAACGAGCTCTCTGAGTCACTCCGTGTTCAACTGATTTAGAGCTCTTTTAGTTTAGATAATATTTCCTACAGGCATTATCTTATAAAATATATTATTGCTTCTATTTAGTTGCCTTCTATAATGAAATAGTTGACAAGATTGTGGACATATTTAGTAGTCTGAAATTATAACCGATTAAATTGGCTCCGGTGGAGTGTATTAGTTTATTTTACAGTTAAGAGAAGGGAAGACATCAAAATATTACGTACTTGAATCTGACTGTAGCGTCAAACGCCTTTTTTAGCATTCATCCATCTCTATGATATGTTATAGTTTCCCGGTGTAATGTTGTATATATGTATGTTCTGCTCTTTTAAGCACCAATACTGGTTATTTTTCTTAGCAATCATTACATGCCAACTGCTGATTTATCAGAGGTCGTCTATGCTAACGTTCGTTTTCAAATAGTACCCAGATATATTTATATGGCTAATGTTTTTATGAGAGTAAAACTGAACTAGTATACTGCTTAGATTATTTAGTGCAGATCTTGTCGTGGGGAGATAACCCTCTTTATAACAGCAGTAATGAGTTGTTTAGCATTTGATTGCCCCGTTTGCATTCGATAACATTGGCACTACCATATGTACTGAGACCTATTCAATTACTGTGTATGTCTATATGTAGATAGATTGTATATTGAGTGAGTATTTCCACTAGAATGCTATTTATTTAGACATACGTATAAATGTGATTAATAAAATATTTGTCTACCATTTTGTACTATAAACAAATATTCTGTAAAACATGTTTTATGTTTATTATGGATAATAATTATCAAATTTAATTTTTTTAAATTCCACATAAATATTTTAATTTGATTAAACTTTGGTTTTTCCGTAACTTCAAATTCCCCGTCTGCATTTTTTCAAATTATAAAATGAATTATGCTATAAATTTTTGTTAAGGTTTTTCCCAACATTAAACATCTACTTCCTATATATCTGACTCGGCCTTTTTATGAGTTCCAGGAATTTATGAAATATATTTTGCTACTCATATTTTGAAGCCCACAGATAAGATAAGTGATAGATATTTATATGCATATAATGTGTGTGTGACATAAGTCATCTTTTTTCTCACCATACAACTCATTGCACAGTCCTTGAATGATCATTATTATCCTCTCAATCCCTCTCTAAATGACTGTTTGTGTATTTCTGCCATTTTTGGGGAGTGCGCGAGTGAGTTATGGCAATCTATTGCTCTACTTGCAGTAATTTAGAGTTGTCGAGTGTTTTCGAGCGTACGTTCGCCGACTTGATTATCATCATTACTATTGAGGATCTCAATCGGGTTCAATGGCACAGAACAGGAAATATATTTTCCCAAATGTGCGCCCCTTAACCCACTTCCCGAATGAGCGAGTGTGAGCGCGCGCGCACGCCATGTTGTTCTTGAGCTAGCCATGGAACAGGGTAGGAGAGGAGATAAGTGAGTGATTGCACTCGGAGTCATGAGCATTTCCTGAGAAGAATCGATACCAGGCAATCGAGCTATCATCATGGCCAGCAAGCATGTGTGTGCGATGAACTACAACTATACTTATTGAGAATCCGGCAGTTTCTCCCATCCGTCCTCGTGCCATCATATTTGTATAGTTTTGGGGAGTGAGTAACTGGGGAAAGGAGAGTGTGGCTAACTGTAGTACTGCCTGCTACACAACAGTGTACACCATACTGCATGTGAGCGATAATAGTCTGGAACTGACTCCAAGTTTACCATTCTCTGCTCTTGCCTAAGTAGAATACCAGGCGATGCGAGTTTATGCTGCATGAAAGTCGATGTGCTATACACAGTAGTTATCATGTGTATATGTGCGATTTGGGGCGTCTGCTAAATCAATGCATGAGCGCTACAATCTGGTACTGTGATAGCACTCATCTTCTCTCAGAGCGATGTGACTAAGCATCTCGCTAATGCTATCACCTTCACTACTTCCTGTAATATCCATCTCATTTGTAGAATAAAACTTGGTAGTAAGAATATATGTGGCAACCTGTCAACTCGATATTACTTACTGGTGTTGGTCAGTTCAATATGTATCATGTTGTATTATTTAGACTTATATATGAATAAATCTTGCATTTCTAGCCATAACTTTTCACCCTTCTTTGTATTCTAATCTCGCTTGACTTGTGCTCAAAGGGGGATCGATTTTTGTTCTTTTTTAACTGTCTTGACCCGCGAACAAGTTGATATCTTATTATTGATTAAGATATTCCCCTGTCACATTCAATCAAGGATATTGAGCACTTCCTCTGTCGCCCTTCTATTAGACAAAAAATAATGCTGTTCTGGCTTTGTGCGTTATATTAAATTCGTATTGACACATGATTATAGCCAGACATATCTTGAGTAGACTATATAGCGAGGGAGTCTTGAGATACTCACATGTTTAGTTATTTAATTATATGTTAAATCTATATTTCCCATTCTTTCTATTCAATCTTTAGGAACTTGGAGAGTTGTTATTATAGTCGACTCCCATCTCTATTAACACATAATTAGTGAGCAAATAGATTTAGATTAATATGTAAAATTCACCAATTAAAGACCTTTCCGAAAAATAAGACTTCTAAACAAAATAATAATATTCAACTAACTGGCAATTTTATATATTAGATTTTATTTTTGAATTTATTTTTGAATTTTTTATTGAGCTTATGTGGAAACGTTTAAAAAAGTGATTACTTGTTTTTATTGATGACTTAATTTCAAAATATCAATGTGGAATCAAATAATGGTTATTATATATACGATGGTATTGTGTCACATTATGTTCCACCTCGACTATAGCGTTAAGTGTATTATGCCTTTTTTGTATAATCGCATTATTATGAATAAAATTATTTTTAAACGAAGAATAATTTTAAAAAGCGCTTAGATCTCTGTATTATTAAATTTATTTAATAATATTATTTCACATTACTAGTTCAGAAGTGAAACATTACTAAATATTGTTGATATCTATACCCGCTTGATCAACAAGTAACTCAACGTAAATTTAAAATCCTTTTATCGATTATCGCATGGCGTAAGATCTGAGTTTTCGGTTTATAGATGATATACACCCTTCTTAGATTACTGTTAGAATTTACTGATAAAATGTTTGGCATTGTTATATCTGTGTCTTTTCATTTCCAGGTATCAAATAGGTTTCAATAGCTATTTTTTTAGTAAGAACGGTTTTTATTGGATTACTTTGCGCTCACTTAGGTACTCAGTGTAAGTGTACATATCTTCCAATGTATACAATAATCTATGATCTGATTAATTTAATAAAATAGTATTGTGCCATATATCACCGCTTCTACTCTATTTGTCTCGTGTTGTTCATTCATGACAGATGAAAGGAATTGTTGACTTTGAAGTAATGAAATATAAATAATAATTTTAATAACTCATGACATCACATTATAACTCATAGACCATTCTGATCATCCTTTATTGTTGCTCAAGGGAATCTGCAGCACTGCTCTGAAAATACAGAATGTAATTTGTATAGTATTTTTTGGTGCAGTGCTGAGCATTACCTTACCTATTATTATCGTATAATTTTTTTTAAAATTTCAAATCTTCAAGTTACTATAATTAATTTTACTATTTTATAAACTTTTAAAATGTTTAGATAATATAATGAAATTATACTTTATGTGTGTATGAGTGTAGCGAAATGACTTGATTGTATGAGGCTGCAGTATTTGCTTCATGAGTACAAATAAGATAACGCTACCCATTTATTGTTCTGCAGACGTTATATTGTCGAGAAAAAAGTGTATTTATATTAATGTAGTAAATAAGAATCTACATATTAAATCTTAAACTTTTCTACCGTGGGACTTTTCGTTTTGTGTTTTCAAATTTTGTGTTTACATTTTATTATGCTCGTTTCTATATTTACGTTTATATTTCCGAGAGGGTACCATCATGTTCCCTATTTGTTAACAGTGAGGAACATCTTTTTCTCATTTCCTATTTATTGAGCTATTTAACGAGTGATACATAATGCTATATTTCCTTGAGTCTTAATAAAGTACGGTGTCTTCATTTATATCCCAACGCCCTTCTTTTTCTTTATATACTACCATTGTTATTTGCTTCACTGTTATTAGTAATAATAATAATTATATCATTTCAATAGGAGATGGTAATAATGCTCGAATACAGCATTATATTCAATTTAAAATTGTGGTAAAGTCATTATATTAATATGATTAAAATTAGTTTTAAAATTTTACATAATATATATCATCATATATAATGAAACTTTTTCAGCAACTTGTCATTTATGATTAAGAATTTAAAATACAGTGTGTAAAATAATATATTAAACTTTATTATTTTATTTGTTACGTTTATAGTATTGAATGATTTATAGTACAAATTTCAAATCAAAATAACAGTTTAATTAGTATTATTTAATTATTTTAAATAATTTTAAATATTGTTATTATATCCTTTAATATCAAATTATAAGAAATACTAGATCGACAACCCTTAATGTTTAATAAATATTTGAAAATTTATTCCAGTCGATCTCCAAAAAATAATTTGTTTGGTTATACTTGACATTGTTTCGCTTGTGTATTTCTTGACGTTTATTTTGATTAAATCCCCGCTCCTCCCCCGCAACTCCAGGGTCGCTTCCAGACAGGTGCCGACACCCCCAGCTGCGGTGCCCCCACCTCTGCCGCCACCAGCCTCACCTCCCCCAACACCGAGTC
>JAUZND010086876.1:0-15521 GCA_034780555.1 Coelogynopora nodosa | reverse complement strand
CGTTTATGGATTGTACATCTAGGAATGTGAGAGAAAGAAAGTAATCCATATCTACTGTTTACAGCATATAATTATATGTATTTCTTTCTTTCTTTTTCATACGTATGATATACGAAAAAACGATATATTATAATATGGTTTACAGCATGACAACAATCGATTCTCTCATCCATCAATCGATATAATATAGAATTTTAATCTCATAAAGATCAAACCTGTATAATCCGTCCATATTGATTTACCGCTTGCTGATTTAAATTTTAAAATCAGCTAAAAATTATTTCCAGTAACTTATACAGTTTATATCAAAGGCTGTTCAAGTTGTCTATCTTATATTACTTAAATAGTTATTGAAAATATATCTAACGTTTTATTGCATGCCATGCCACCTCCGTACATACCTCCGCGCACTCACGAGGAGAATCGTAGTGTTGCACGAACAAAGCAAAGGAAATGAGAAAAACGTTTAAATCTATGGTACAATCTAACACAATACTGTTATAAATGATAAGTCATACACCAGTTGTATGAGGAAAAGCTATATTATTAAAATAAGTTGTTTATTTAATGATATTATTAATAAACATAACTTGTTACGACGATTTTCATGGTGTAAAATAAAATCTGATCTGATATACTTTTAATTGTTAAAAATAGATCTGAAGAATGCCTATGTAGGCTGTGCGCAAACGTAAATTAATTTTGTTTGCCTCGCAGAGACGGGTATGATTCATTTGTCTTACAACCGATGTGAGGCACAGATAAAGACCTTGGGCATAGATTGTAAATTTTGGTATTAGTATGATATTTAAAAAAATGATATCTATTTATACCAAGTAAAATATAGTAAAAATAATAATTATTATTTTTTTATTAAAAAATATTATTTGATATCGATTAAAAAATCGATTATTAAAATCGATTTTTTGTCAAAAAATTTTTTTCCCCCGATCAAATATTTTAATTTTTGCATTTCTGAGTTTTGTATACATAACTGAATAAGAAAATCAAAACAGTTAGTCCGGTGATTTTCATCAACAAAAAGTTGCTTCCGGCGCACCATGCTATACGACTCAAAGCTTGCGTGTATCTTACTCACCTATATGACTCAAAGCTGGTGTATCCTGTTCACCTATATGACTCAAAGCTGGTGTGTATCCTACTCACCTATACGACCCAAAGCTGGTGTATCCTACTCACCTGTATTACTCAAAGCTGGTGTATCCTGCTCACCTATATGACTCAAAGCTGATGTGTATCCTGCCGGGCAGTCCGTGACTCTCCATTCGACTAGCCGTGTTGACAGTGTCCCCAAAGAGGCAGTATCGCGGCATTCGCAGTCCCACCACCCCCGCCACCACTGGGCCAGAGTGGATACCAACCCGGATCTGCAGGGGGAGTCCAGTGACCGGGGAGAGCACCTTGTGTGCTGCCTCGATCATGTCGAGACTTTGATTGGCGATACGGTAGGCGTGGGCGGGGTCGGGATCTGGAACCCCGCCTACGGCCATGTAGGCGTCACCAATTGTCTCTACCTGAAAGGTGAAATAGAACAGAGATGTCATTTGTGACTCGCTCTAGGAGACTATATTTCTATTGGCTATAAGTAAATTCCGACATTCCACTCTACTCCACTCCTCAATATTATCATTATAAAACAAATTTTTAATTTAAAACAAGAAATAACTAGAATTTATTAATTTAAAAAAAACATGATTTCGATTATCGATTAATTTAAAACATAATTTCGACTATTGATTCAATTAAAACATAATTTCGACTATCGATTTCATTAAAACATGATTTCGACTATCGATGTAATTAAAACATGATTTCGACTATCGATTTAATTAAAACATTATTTCGACTATCGATTTAATTAAAACGTGATTTCGACTATCGATTTAATTAAAACATGATTTCGAATATCGATTTTATTAAAACATGATTTCGACTATCGATTTAATTAAAACATTATTTCGACTATCGATTTAATAAAACATTGATTTCTACTATCGATTAATTTAAAACGTTATTTCGACTATCGATTTAATTAAAACATGATTTCGACTATATACATTTATTTAAAACATTATTAAAATCCAAAATATTGATTGTGTTTATTATACCAGACCTGTGGTCTGTGTGCTGCTTGTGCAGTAATAGTTTTCTTAATTTTATTTAAAAATGAAAAGTTATTGTAAAATGCAAACGAACATCACAGTCGTCTATATTAATGATACGAAATATGTAGAACTGTACTTTTTCCAAAAAAATGTATGTTGCTGAGCTTTCTAAGAACGAATATGTATACTGTGCATATGGATTATATATATTGATAATTAGAATATTCAAATCACTATAAGCGAGCAGGATCGTTGAATATTTAAAAGACAATAACATACTTAATTTTCTGTGTATAAGTCAAGTTAGAAATTATTTGATTAATTGAATATATTATTGAGAATAGCATAGAGAGAACAATATAAGGTGAGTTATATATTTTCGTAAACAAAAATGTCCAAAGTGAAATATTCTATGTTAGCTGAAATAACAAATCTACGTGTATTATTATACAAGGTGATCATACAAGTATGAAAGTTAAGAAGAATAGATATATCTACACAACAAACTTATTCTATATAATATGTATATAGTACCAATGTGCAATGTTTTGCAAGTTGCTACAATTCGATACAACAATATTTTGTTACTATGTTTACAATATAATTTGTCAAATACATAATCTGAACTTCTCTTCTCTTGCGTGACAACATAAATCACACTGTTGTTATTTCTCAAAACATTTTCGACAACAAATATACATTACCAAGACAACACTCATGACCTTTTACTGAGTTTAACAACATCTTACCTTATTTCAATACACGATTTTCTTTGTTTAACAGTTAGTCCCAATATTTGGTCAACTTAAATAAAGTGTATTATGTTAATTCATTCAAATATACTTTTATTGAAACAAATTACTTTTCTGAATTATTACTGTATATATATATATATATGTATTATCTAAATATCACATTTTGTTGAAAGTGTATTCCGTCAAGTTTAAATTCCAATAATTCCATTTGAAATAATTTGTTTCTACACATCTACACTTGAATTATTTGCAAATGTCCTAAAACTAAAATCAACTAAACTAAGGTAAGGTAACAAATGCTAATAATAAATATAGTTTCTAGTATACTAAGAGATTGTAACTCATCTAACCGCGAAAATAAGTTCTACATGAAATATTGCTCAGACAAATTTCGTTCGTTCTCGTAGATTTTAACAATATGCAATATATGTGTGGGCCTGGTGGTGGGCTCCAAACATGCTTACTTCATATGTGTGGGCCTGGTGTGGCTCTGGTGGGGGGACTCCAAACATACTTACTTCATAAGAAATCCTTCAATCTTTCAAATTTATATTATACACAATTTTAGCAGTTATACAACGGTTAAGTGTATTTAAAAAAATATTGATTTAATGAGTTACATATCATTTCTATTAGATAGATATACAACGAGGTAAACTATAAACTTGTTTAACGTAGATAATGTAACTTATTGAAACTTTATATGATTGTAAATAGTTAAATACACGTTGCACACTAATCTACTGCACGTATAGTGAATTATACTTTTTAGATATTTCCAGTGCATAATTAATAATAATAAGTCTGAGTATAATAATTCACATAATGTTTAAGTGCAGTTTTAAATATATATATATATATATTATATATAAATAAAATATTAAATATTAAAAAAAATTCTGGCATCGTATGGCATTCTGAACAAATTTAAAAAGTTGCTATACACTTGACAGACACAATTGTCTGCCAGGAAGAGATAAGGTACAATGCTGGGATTCGAACCCGATACCTTCACACTTAATCACCAACGCCTTCACCGACTGGGCTATATCTACCCAGGCATTTCTTTAAAAATGAAAAGTATATTTAAAATTATATCAATAATACAAAATATGTAGACCTGTACGTTGAATATTTAAAAGACAAAATATTAAAAGTTAAATGCTTAACACCGTTATTGATGAACACAGAATACAAAATGAGGCGCATAATGAATGTACTTTCTAATTTTTATATTATCAAAAAAAAATTGCGGCGTCTATTGCTGTATAATATCACAAATTCATGAACTATATTGTATGTAAATCCGAACGTTTATATACATGAGATATGAGAGTGTCGTTAAAAAACAAAGTTGTGTCATGGTTTTCCTCAAGTAGACTTTACCTGTTTTATATCTTTCTTCCGTGGAAGCACTATCAGGGATAGTGAATCGTACCACTTGATCAGTTTGTCAACTTTACAAAACATTGAGAATCTAAACTTGTTTTCTAAGAGCAGTGTAGACAGTTTGCGGACTGATTTTTTGGCAGCGTGGTCATCCTTTTGCAAAATTTCAGGAAGCATTGTCATTTACCGATACTACTGCGGTAGGTGCAAGTCTGTAGTATACAAATGATTGATGGTATTCGCAACCAAGTCATGGGAAATCTCATTTTTGCTTTGTGTGTCAACTAGTTGCCAATGGATTCTAGTGATTTTTGGCTGAATCGTCGTTCAAGTTCTGCGACACATTTTTTGTCAACAGCCCAATGGTATGTATTTGGGTATTTCACAGATAGCACCAAGAAGACAGAGGTCCTGCACCAACCAACACCGCCAATGTGTAAGTGGACCTCGCCATTACTGTGTCAAAGGAGAAGCCCTGAAATATTCGAAAAAAATTCATTTACCTCAGCAGCAGTCTAGCGATCTGGAAATATTGACAACGAAGTTGACCTGAGCAAGTTCAAAGTTTAAAGTTTAAAGTTTCTAAGGCAAGTTCAGCCTTCGGGTACGTCTGCATGAAACTGTGTGGGAGAGAAGAGGTATTATTATGTTGGTCATAAAACTGACGTTTTATAAGGTGACGGTAATGCCTTCAAACGTGAATGATCTGTGAACACCATGCCATAAGCTGCATCAGAAAGCTATTTGAAAGAACATGGTAAGACAAAGTCTCTTATACACAGAGGTCCTCTCTCGAGACGGGCAGTCAAGTATCCACACACTGTTCAGGAGAGCTGAGATCAGATAGGCCGTTCATCTTATCAGAATGCCCAACACATGCCTCTCAAAGAAGCTTTTCTATAACAAACTGACAAAAGGCACTTAAGCGTTTTCAAAGCGGACAAAGAAAGCTCCACAATAACTGGTTTAATATCCCACTGGAAAGCTTTAATTTCGATCCCCATATATGGAAAGCACTAAACTTAAACCGTCACGCCTCGCGAAAACACAACAGCACCTTCCAGAGGCGCAGAAAAAAACGCAAGCTGCGCATGCTTGCAGTAACCTTCTTTTTATTTTACGATCAAGCAGAACACATTTTTCCGACCTGTAAAAGGAAAAGTCATATATGACCGCATTGGACTGATCAGCCACATTTGCAATAATATCATGAGAGTATAAATAGTTATAAACATGAATTATGGGATGTATAAAGAAGATAATCTGGGAGTTTGAATAAATATCTGGTTCAAGTAAGATATTAAGTAAGATATAACAGAAATTAACAACAAACTTTAAAATAGTTAAATGTAGTTTTATAAATATATAGTTTTATAATGTTTTTGTTTGAGTCTGAACTTTATTTGATATAATCAAATATCAGATAGTACTATTTACCAAAGTGAAACCATTCTAATATAATCTAATATAAATTAAATAAATAATTCGACTATAGACTCATAAAAACCAGTTACAACCGTTTGACGTGGAACATTTGAAACACACACCTTGTAGACTCCATTTCGCTCAGTGGCCTCATCGAAGAACATGTACAACTTGTTCAGCATGTCGACCACTTCGAAGGGGCTGCAGGCTACCGCGATATTTGTGAATGAGACGATGTCACTGAACAGGACCGTAACGATGTTGAATTTTTCTGAAATACATACAGGGTGTCTAATAAGTCACGCACCATATATAGGACATTTCCACTTTAACATTGATGTCAAGGTAAATCGATAATATTATTATAAATCGTTGTTATACTGTATGTTATAATTAGTCTTAGATGGTGAGTTAGGCTTACTAATCAGAATGCAACAGCGTAGTGTATAACGTATAATATACTCACATAATATCAGAAATTGCAAAAATTACTCCAAAAATGCTCAGAAATGTGCAAAAAAGCAGCATTACTCGATCTCAGAAATGTTTAGATGTTGAAGGTCGCCTATTTGAACATTTGTTTTAAAGTATATATGAACATTTAGACTTAATTATTTTATAGTACAATATATTGTATATTCAATAGTACTTTTAAATTTTTGAAATGTCCTATGGTGCGTGACTTATGGGACACCCTGTATAAGTACATATGTACAAGTATATGTGTACAGTATAACTATACAGACGATTAAACTTTAAAAAAGTGAAATATACAAGACTATTTCTTCGATAAATATTGAACGATATACAATATATGGGACAAGTGGGCCATATTTTTGGTGTTTATCCAGTGTTCACTAAATACTTTAATATTTTGTGGAAAATTCATAACACAACTATTTACTTGTATTACCAATAGCTGGTTCATTTACATATAATTTAAAATAAAGGCTACTATTATAAATATTACACAAGTATTGAGTATTGTAACCTGTAAAGTGTTTGTATATATAATTATATATATATTTTTACAAATCGAATAAGCCCCTGAAAAAATATCGAATGCGACCTAAAATGTCTAAAGCCATTCGATTGGGCCCCATGAAATACTGTGCTCATTCGACCCATACATAAAAATGGAGCGCATTCGACATATTTTGTCGCATTCGATATTTACGTTGGGGCCTATTCGATATGTAAGAATATATATGTAAATATGAATAAATATTATATATTATATATGTAAAACAGTAGTATAGCAAATGTTAATAAAATATATGAATTCGCCAAATTCGGTTAACTTAATATGTGACAAATGCGTTTGAAAAGTTCAATCAAGTAAACTGTTTACTTTTTAACAAAATACAAATTGTCCCGGTATGTGTTAAATATATATAAATAATAACATATTTTTCATCCAAATGTTATATTATGGATTTTGTATTTGATTAATGCCGTGGAAAACCCCGTGATAATATAATTGTTTATCTATATTAATGAACATGTTAATGTCTTATTATAGTACAACTATGATATCTCTATGGGAGGGAAAACCGATATTAATTTATGCAAGGAATGAATATATTGTAATAAATATAATGAACGATACACATTATACATACAATATATATATACAATATATGTATATATATATATAATAATACAATTGACTCATCTATTGTTTCTATTGGTTACATTTCCATTGATTTTCTTAACAAATATTATTTTTAATATTACACATTTCCGGATCACCAGCACAAGACTTATAAATCGATACTATTATACGATGGCATTAATTCAAACGCTCAACAGATATTAAAGCATAACATGTATTGCTCATGGATAATGCACGGAATGGAATAGTCATATTAATATAAATAATCAATAATAAATTAATTTAATAGTCAAATAGAAATTCACCACTGACCAGCATCCGCTTTTCCGCTCTCCTGCAGTTGATTAGCGATCTTCACCGGCAGCATATCGTACAGCAGAGTCTCCGTCTTCTTTTTCTCCGCGTCCAGGGTGATGTGAACTCTTTTGAGCTCGTCCATGGCCTCTTCTAGCTTTGAACTGGAGTAGTAATGCGAACAATATATTGTACATACTATGGAGAGAAGTTAGTTAACCTGATGATCTTCGGGATAATCCAATACGAGGTCAAAGCGCATATTTTATTATCGAAATTGTTTATTGTTTATCGCAACACAGCAGAAATTAAGTGATTAAGTATGTATTCCTTCTTGTATTTTGTCTATTTTGAGCGACAACTTATACATTACTATAATTATTTTCTTGTTTACAAAATAGCAAAAAAAGAGATTTCCGCCCCCCTCCCCCCCAACATTATTAATTTTTCATTATTTTATAGTGTTTTTTTTAATTTGACAAATGCTTTAGTTGTTTCATGATTAAATAAATTATCAATACATATATACATATAACGGATTGAAGGCTTAGTGTTATTAAGAAATGTAATTGTCTACAATTAAAATATTACTAAAATGTTAGGAACATACTAAAATTAAAATTACTAATTAAATTAGACAACCGAAGTTGGTACTGTTATATGTTTTATTTGTCATTTAAAAATATAGTATTTATTTGCCTATGGTTAAATTATTATGAACAAAAGAATATTTCAAATTTATATTTTGTAATAATAATAATATAGAGGTAGAATACGGATAGAAATTATTATTTTTTAATTAAGAATAAAATGTAAAAAGAGTGGCGGTATTCGGAAAATGAATGTGAACTATAAAACAATCATGCCTGTGGAACATGTTAAGTTGTGGCCAGCATAAAAAAATGGACATCCCGAAAAGTATATAAAAACAAATGTAATTGGTACAACAAACTTTAACTAAAGGAATTAATTAAGGAATTCTTTGGATTCCTGAGACATCGGATTTTCGAAGCTGTACGAGAGATCTTCAGCAGTTATTAAAATTTGAACACTTGTTCTTCTGTGAAATACTGAGAATATTATATTTCTACCTGACTTCCAATTCCGCCTGACGCTGTTGATTAAGCAAGACGAGCTCTCGTGTGGCATCGAAGAGTGGAATGTCCGCGATAAAGAGACGTTTTTCAATAAGTTCGTCCAGATTGGACAGTCGGGGGGAGCCATTGAAGAGGAGAACATCGCTGTCGGCTAGCCAACTGATCTCCCCTTTATATGTCAACGAAAAACGATGGAAGAGTTGAAATACATTGAGCGCGTAAAGGTACCCATCACTGTACAAATACTTAATATATTCAGTCATTCAACATAACATTTATCGCATGTTTTATTGTTACAGATTGAATTTAGAACTATTATCATATTAATAATATCTTTAAAATCTAATGGGGACATTAGTTATGTAGAGATATGTAATAAAATAATAAAAAATATCAATTCAACTAAATAATTGGATCAATATTTTTTCGCGGTAAAATATTTAAATTAAAAGTTATGCAATTATTCTAGAGATAACCGAAGAATCGAATGATAATGAAATGAAAGAATTAGTGTCGGTATATACAATAGAGGATATGATAATATTTATAATTATCAAAAACATCACGCGCGACATTACAATAAATACAAGTGGCCGTCTCCAAAAATGCTAACATATTGAATATAAGTCGTGCTGTGTTATTATTTAAAACAATTTTTGTGCGTTACGCAATATAGAAATATACTTATAGTATACAGTTAAAGTAATTAATAATTGTATACGTATCATACAATACAATTACATTGCATAAGTGTAATAGGAACAAGTAAGACAGACATCTTGTTGTATAGAGTTATAGCAATTTAAAGTTGAAAAACATAGTTACTAATATGTTCCATTCCTTTGTGCCTAGCTGTATAGCCGTATGTTCTATGTATTTGTAAAAGCCTTTAATCAAACAAACTGCAACATACAAAAATGGTTCCAATTTATATTTGTATTATTCAAATTGATTTGTCATCTAACCATAAATTCATCACTCGTGTATTACGATTTTTTTAAATAAATAAAAATTAGTATAGGCCTACGTACCACATGTTTCAAAATAATTATCAAAATATTAAGAGCGGATACATGTTATTTACTTGAATTAGTTAATAAACTGTTATTTGCGATTAGTAAAGATAGAAAATTATATTCCCGAATAATGTAATGTATAAATAGGTTACTCTAAAATAGGAAAAAGTTGAATTTATTAAGTGTATAAAATCATATTCTTTTAGTTGTTGATGATTATATAGTTTTAATCGATGAAAGTTCGACTTAATTTTACATGAACCCTATTTCGGTGCAAAGAAACTAAAAAATGTGATGGTGCCCCACACATACAAATTTATCTTTTGCAACTGAAGACTAAACATTTGCTAAAATTAGCACATACTAGGCCTATACTTTTTATTTTAAGTTAAAGTAGTCTTACGTACTTTTAATTTAATAAACTAAGACCGAAGAATGATAACCATTTAACAACTAAACTAAACTAAAATGTAATATATTATCTATTAGAATTTATCATTCTGTTTGTTTTGCAGGAAAAACTATAGTTTAGTATAGCAGTCATGGTGGTGGTTTATAATTATGCTAAATATGTTTATAGCAGGATTTGGTGGAACATTTAAATTGCCATCGATTAATAGTTTTAATAACAGCAAAGCATTGCATCGCATATGGTATTTAAAATTTGTATTCCAGCATAAATAACAAACTTGTCATAATATAGGAAAACCTTTTCTTAAAAGTTTGAAATATATTTTATTTAAATGAACTATTCGCTTTCTATTTTATATGAAAAAACTAAATTTTTGTGCGTCTTTATTCAAATCTCTTTAATATCGACATGCGACAATGTTACAACAAAAAAACTAATTAGCTTCTTTCTACGTACGCTTTCGGTTATAGTAAGGTGAAAAATTCGACCGATATGTCTCTGTTTACATCTAACATAGTCTACCAACTTATTTATTTCTTTTATGTGCTTTTGTGACAAACAATGAACTGTTTTCGACATTTTGGAATCCGGTCAAATGTCTAATTAAACAATTTTTTTTAATTTTAAATTTAAATTAAAAAAAAAAAGTTTATTATTTAATACAATATTTATTATGCGTATATTTTAGATATTAACTTATACGTAGAATAAATATTAGGAATACAAAATGAATCAATTAATATTAATAAAGCCAGTACATCTTAGACAAATGAAATATTTTTAACACATTTCGCTGACATTGTCAATATTTTTTGAACTGCATCGTTTAAAATTCTGTGAAAATACGTGCAAAAAACCTCCGTATGTTATAACCAGTTTTCCCGCGTTAATAATTATATTTTCGAATTCACATATAATGTCATTATATATAAACATATCCTTTAACATATAAACTATTTATAATTAAAAGATTAACCCAAGCAACCATGCAGTCTATTGGAAATTGCAACGGTTTTAAAATAGCAATTGCTAAATTATTAAAGCATTATCCCCAGCAGCCATGTGGTCTATTGAAAATGACTTCGGTTTTTATTAGAAATTGCTACTTGATTAAAGGATTATCTCTAGCAGTTGCTACTTCATAACATGATCAACTAATTATTCATTATTACTTTACCTTTATAATTGTTATTAGCAATGTATCGGCAATTATTGTTGTCTATACCAAAACATTAGGTGAATAACCACTGTATCCTTCCTCATATGGTCGATGTGTTTCTTTAAATGAAAGTGAATATTTTGTTTTGTATGTGATCCCTTTATGAGAGTTTATCCTCATGATTGCACCCGTAAATTATCAATTTGAAAAACAAAATTGTTATGTTAAATATATAGAAAGTTACAAAAAATACTTATATAAAATATTTATACAACATTGAGTATACATTTTAAAATTATACATTATAAATAGTTTAATTTATAAATACACCAACATTTTGTTTGTTGTTTACTAATTTAAATTATAATCCGGTATTAGAAAACAATTAAAATGTCAGACGGAACCATTGTTCAACACGAATATCATATATTAAATTGGAAAATATGATTAGAAATTTATTTGATTTCCTTCAGAATATATTTACAGAACACATTCACAAACATATATTACACATTAATAATATGGGAATGATGACATCTACTCCATGACTCACCCCCCCACCATTGCCCCCCTTAATAAGGAAAATAAGGTATCTTATTTAAACAATCTCACGTTTATTTACTTTTAAATTAAAGTCACTGAGTTCGATGGTAGCAATCAATGTTATCAATCTTATGTATTATCAGGGTGACTTCAATATATAGTACATTATGAGAATGTGATCGGAGATAAGGTATTAATGATTAAATACAATTTTTTTGTTTCAATAAAGTGAAACATAACATTAGGGTGGATAAATAACAATACATAAAAAAATAAAGCAGAAATATTTCATTGTAAATAGTTTGAAATGAAAAACTTACTTGAATATGGTTGTTAAATATTATATGGAAGAATTTTATCATTTAATTGGTCAAAATCGTCGTCTCACTGATATCACTAAGTAAGTTATTAATTGAGTCCAATGCATACGCACTCTTTTGTAAAAAAACATACCAAAATCGTTTGATACTCTTTAGTATATAGAAATAATTTATAGGTGACACTTTTCACAAAAATTATCATATTGTGTTTTCCAATAATTTCGATGGTTCACCATTTAGTTCATTTAATTAGAATATATGTATGTTATATGAATTATATTGATTTTGGTATTCAACATGACTTTTCGTGATATATATAAAACGTACCATTTGAATAATATTTTATTATTTATATTTTAAAACACAAATTCGTGTAAAAAAATAGTTAGTAAATATTATTCTGAATAATAAAATGTAATTTTAATAACTGATCCCTTGTTATAGTATTTTTCGTTCTATTTTCACTAAATGATCATGAAATTTAATCATTTCTAGTCTGTTTTCCAATACGGTAAATGATTCACCATTTGGTTCTTTTTCATTAATATATTTTTTTACATGTTGCAGGATAAGATTCAAAATAATATATTCATAAATAATGGAAGTCATCGATTATAATATATCACAATTGTCATCGCAATATTTAGTCATAATTAACAACATGTACAATTTATGGAATATGTCAGAATACGAACAAGACCACCATTCACAACAATAAAATAAGATAATTTATATCTGAAACATTTCCTTTCTATATAGTTAATTAAATGGTGAAATAATGTAGCAAATTTTAGATTGTAAAAGAGATCGCACGATTATAAACGTTCATTTCTATAAGTTTAATTACAAATCGATTTTCACAAATCCCTTCGCACGTAGGATATATTTGAAGATTTCTTTATGTCCATTAGGTTTGTCATATTTATTTTCTAATACCACAGTGAATATTCCTACCAATCGGAGCATTATTAAAAACAAAAACACATATTTCGGCACACTTTTACGTACCTAACCCTGGAATACTTTTTTGACCGTTCGTGGTAAAAGTTGGACGCATTAATACATCATCACCAAACACTTCCTCATACTTTGACTCTTCATTAAAATGACCATGATAGGACATACGTATGGTTATAATGCATCGAATTAGAAAATATCAATAAAAATGTGTTTGAATGATCAATTAGTATCATTAGATCACCTCTCAACTATGTATGTTTAAGTAGGAAAATAAAACTCAGTTACCTTGAATAAATTGAAAATTAACCTGATCTTGTTTAACTAGGCTAAATCATTTCCCCCAGTAAATAGAGGGAGTGAGGCAGTTTACAGTAAATTGATTGTGTTTGTTTAATTACTTGTAAAATAATAATTATTAATAATTGATTTATATTATCTTTATAGTCTTGAAATCAAAGGATATCGAATAATTTTGGCTAAATTCCTAGATTTAGTACGACATGTCCACGTTCTTGTTTCTTATATTTAGCAATATTAACTAATCTGCTTTTAGTTTAATTTCTTTTTATTTTATATTTTGCGTAAAATTTTTATAAAAATAATCTTCGGCAATGGTTTGAAAATTAATAAATATAATTTAACATTAATTCTTTACAGCAATTATGCTAATAATTTTAATGCACAACGAATGTAATGCACACGTAACACAACATATCGTTGACTTTTTTACTGGTAAAGTGAGTGACCTAGAAATAGAATAACCATTAGACAACTCTTAGTGGACATATTTTAAAATAATACCAATGGGTGGCGTAAGCATATATTATATATATATATAATAATATCTCTCTAGTTAATTAAATGTAAGAATAAAATAACGTGCCATACTATATTGTTGAACACAATTTTTCTACAATAATGACTGTGAACTGAACACTCTAATGGTTATTATTGACGTTATCATAATAAACAAATTGAAATTATTGCCATACATTTCCAGACGTATGATTAACGTACAATTCCATGATTTTTAGCCAAATAATTTCGGCCATCTAGGTTTCTTCTTCAAAACTTTTATCGACATTTTTTTTTTATGTTGCACGATTACTTCAAAATATAAACTATAATTGGCCATATTTTATATTTTCCATAGTTATGACTACTATTTCATATAATTATTTATCATTTATCTGTATATATATATATACACATTCTAATACAAAGATTATCACTAATTAATTTTAAACGTAATTTCACTTTAAAATATTAGAATAAATTTGCTTTGTTCCAGGTAAAACAATCCAAGCAATAACTAATTAAAATATATAGTAGATTTGATATGAGTGAGTATTTTGAAGCAAAATCGAAAATATATCAAAAAATATAATAACTTAAGCTGTATAAATACAGTCAATAATTGAATCATTCGCATTGTTCTGCAAATATTGTACATTTCTTAATCATATAATTAAACACGCGCCACTAATCTTATACTTTTTAAAACAAATTGAGTTGGTTCATTGTGTTCTACTCACGCAACTGTGAATAATGCTTAAACAAGCAAGAGCAATTACGCTAATAAGAATATGCTGGTGGAATTTTAGGTAGAAACTGTTCTCCCATGATATCTAAAACATTTTAACAACTCAGGATGGGGGTTAATCGTGATTTATGTATCTTATTTGATACATTATGTAACGCTGGCATCATACTGAGCCTCAACTGTTATCATTTTTTACCTGAAATAAACATTTAAATATTGAAGCTTAGTATTAGAAGTAGTTATAAATTTAGATTATCAATGCTAACATTGCTAATTGAAAGTAATATAATACAATAGGTATTAATGGTTTACAAAAATACATATGCACATCTTTCCTAATTGCTGCGCATGTAACTTTCATATTACCATCTAAATCAATTAAGGAATATTTGTTATTGTTTTTCATATGTTCAAAATATAACTGTTATAAAATAAAATGCATTACAAGAGTTAAAAATCTATGCAGCTAATAAAAATGTACAGTCATGAACATAATTAATTTTTACTATATTATATTAAATCTAATTTAAAGTAAAATTAAAGTATACGAAAATTGATGGCCACATATAATTAAAATTTATATCTTTTACATTATTTATGGAGATAACATTATAAACATACTGGGTGAGTTTATGTTCGGTTTTGAAAACGTTTTGAAATCTTTGGACAGTTTTGAAAACCGAATTGAAGACCAAACATAAACTCACAATATTTGTTGGTTTTGAAAACGTATTGAAAACTTTTTAAAGTTTTGAAAACCTTTCGCCAATACTTTTTCACAATTCAATCCAAGTTTTCAAAACCATGTTTGTATGTTAATTTCCTATCTGTATTTTCAATCTCCTGGGGATTCAAAACCTTGTCAGT
>JAUZND010086875.1:0-37027 GCA_034780555.1 Coelogynopora nodosa | reverse complement strand
AAAGTTACAATTATTTTAATGAAGGTCACTTCTAAATTTCGCAATATTTTCTGAATTCTCATGGAATGGCCCATATATAAGAAAATTTTAATATTTTTTAAAATATATTATTTTTAGACGAAATAAACGATGGTTTCAACTTTGAATTGTACTATTAAGACAAATGTATACAATATTAATTAATTGTAATTGTTAATGAATATTTAATTTTTTTTTTAAATTTTTGTTATTTTTTGCTGTGAAACGTGTATTGTTTTACTATACATTTTTATTAACTGGAGCATTAATAATTTTTTACGTGGATAAAATTGCATACATTTAAATTTGCGTGTCTTTTGATTCAAAAATCGTGATTCAAGATTTTGCCAGTTTAGGATATTATTTTTAAGTTTTTTTGGTAAAGTACATGTATGGGCAATAGATTGGATACTGGAGTGAGTGATGGTTTGAAAGATCAAGCAACCGGGAGTTCTAACGAACTCTACAGGTACATTGATTTGATGGGAGGTGGGGAACTCATGATTATGGTCAAGGAGGCTATAAAGTTTAACAAATTTGAAGATTTACACAAATCCATATATATAAACCTTTTACCCTTTTTTGAAAATGAAGGTAAAGGTCGATATGTACATGTTAATGAACTTATTGCTAAACGTTCAAATGATTCCAGTTTTAAGTCTTTCAAGAGAAATGTTACAAAATCATGTCAAGATTATTCACGTGATAAAAATTATAGATATGTGGCGTGGAAGATTGATAAGAGAGGGGCTGTGGGGGAGAATGCTTTACACGTTTGTCTGTTGAATGGAACAGAGATTCATTCCATTTTGGCCATTCAATTACTTCACGTTTTTCCAATTTTAGTTAATGACATTTATCTAAGTGATGAGTATTATGGGGAAAATGCTCTTCATATGGCTATTGTGAATGAAGACATGAGGATGGTAAAAACTTTGCTTGATTATGGTGCAAATATAGAAGAAATGGCATTTGGTTTTTAAATTTTAATGTTAATTTTTATAAACTATTTTTTGTATTTTTCAGGTAAATTTTTTCTACCAATTGACCAGTCTGGGAATAAAAAAAATATTCCGAATCAAGAAACTTATCAGCTTTCATTACAGACCAACTACAAGGGGTAGCATATTTTAATATTTAAAACATTTTAATATAAATTATTTTAGTTATACTTATTGGGGTGGTACTGCTTTAGGGTTTAGTGCTTGTCTTTACAACGAAGAATGTCTTAGACTCTTGATAGCTATGTAATTTTTATTTTATATAAATTTGTATTAAATTTAAAATTTCAATTACGCTTAAAATTCTTCTAATTTTTGATATTATATGTGTTAATTTTACGTCAAAACGACAAATGTATGCATATCACTCGATCATCTTTGATTTTCATGGAATTTTAATTATAGAATCAAAAATTTTGGTGGTGTCAGACTAATCTATATCTGTTAATATGGGAAGATTTATTATTTCGAAAAAACACCAAGTTCACTATATTTCGCCAAATTTCCAGAAAATCGTACAGTCCACCTCTTCGATTTTGCTTATTTTTTAAATATATTGTTCAATGTGTATATATATGAGCAAGTGAGCAAAAAATTTTTTTTAATTTCGAATTAATTAAAAAGTTAAAAAAGCAAAATTTTCATTATAATATCGTTAACTACGTTTTTAAAATACAAAATATGGTGTTACAATTTTGTAATGTCTATATAATTAATAAACGAGTGTTATTATTGAGAATATTTTTTTTCTTTTATGTTTATCAATCTTATGACTTTTATTAACAATTAAAATTGGTATGTATAAATTCATAATAGAAGGGTCGGTAACACTGCTAAAAATTTTAAATTTTAATATTGACACATTAAATGTGAATATTTATGATAATTATATTATAATTTACTGATTATAATCAGTACTTAAAATTAAACTATTAAGTTATATTGACACATTTATATTAAAAATCAGTTCAAAAAAGTTCATTGTTAATGTTTTTTAAAAGTTTTAAATAAAAATTGTTCATAAACATCCATAAATTTATAACGACAATTAATTGTTCTTTCGTCTCATAATTTATGAGACTATCATTTCACCAGATTGAAATTTGTTGTATCAACAATAATTCAACATTGTCTCCAAATTTTAGACTCTAAAATTTAGAGTCTTTAAGAAGTTTTGAAATTTTCTCTTTTCTTACCTTTGTAGGGCCATAATTTATTAACCAGGTCACTTTTTTCTTTAATATTTTCAAAATATATTTATACGTATTCTACCAATATACCAAATTTGAAAGAAATCCAAAGACCGAAATATAACTAGTGTGAATTTTTTTTGAGAACAAATTTAAAAAAATATAGAAATTTGTATAAATTTTGGTGTTACAAATATTCAATAAAAATAATAAAAAATTTTATGTAAATTATATATATTATAATAGTCTTTTTTAATGTTAAAATAATAAATTTTATAACATTATAAAATTGTTAATAAATATTTAGAGGTTGTAATTTAAACAGCCAAGATATTAATGGAAATACCATCCTGCATATTATGGTTATTCATGAAAACGTGGTAATTAATTCTATTATATAATTTTTTATAATTGATTATAAATGACTTAGAAAATGCTAGATCTATTAATTTCAAAAGGAGCCGATATAAACATTAAAAACAATCGAGGATACACCCCCATATCCCTCGCCACAGAATTAGGAAAAGTTAACGTTTACATGCATTTGTTGGAGAAAAAGAGAGTAAATTTCTGGATATATGGTAATGTAACTTGTGCTGCTTATGAAGTAGGAGACATTGATACAATTTCGTACGATGGATCTATAAACAAAAATTCCTCAATATACACAGTCGTAATGGGAGATAACGTAGAACAATTGGACATGATTGAAGGTGTGATTGAGGAAATTCTACTGGAAAAGTGGAAAGTTTTCATTAAAAAAAAGTTTTACCTCCGTCTGTTTTTATTTTCTGTTTATTTTCTATTATTCTGCGCTGTTTTCATTATGCGACCAACCTCCTTTTCATATGTCCACAATAAAGTTAGTGCAACGACTGTCAATATAACAGGCAATTATGCTCAACAAGTTGCGTCCTTGGTTGATTTAAAAACATGCTATCTTTTGTCCACAACTACAAATACGGAAATTGTGAGATTGTCACTAGAGTGTATGGTGTTGCTCGGTGCTTTGTTTTACATTGGTATTACATTAAGGGCTTTAAGCAATCAGGGGTTTACAGTTTTTAAAAATTCAATGGTAATTATAATTATTTGACAGTTTAAATTATTTTTTCAATTTTAATAAAATTTTATTTTAATTTTTTTAGTATCTCGCCCCATCTCAATTTTTATTCAACATTTCAACAGTTTTAGTAATATTATGCATTCCTTTTCGGGCTTCGTGTCTTTATGAAATTGAGGACTATTTAGTTATTTTAACAATGTTGACTATAGCACCTTATTTTTTGTTTTTCTGCAGGTATTATTTTAATATCTATTTTTTTAAAATGTAATTCATAATTACTGTGAATTTAATTTCATTATTTTATTATTTTTTAATTTAGAGGTTTTAAATTGGTTGGACCTTTTGTGATAATGATTTATCGCATGCTCAAAACTGACTTGTTTAGATTTGTCGTCATTTATGTCATTTTCTGCATTGGATTTTCTCAAGGTTTTCATCATTTTATAGATAAAAATGTATTTTTTTATATTAATGATAGTTATTTGTAGGATTGTATATAAATTTCCGCGAATTGACTGGTTCTTCATACTCATCTATACCAAATTCCTTTTTAGCTACTTATGTATTATCTCTAGGAGAGTTTGGAGATATTTATCCTCAAGTTGGAAATTTTCCCCCCATTTATTTAATTTTTTTATTAGTTTGACTCGACAATTGTGCCGATAGTGCCAAAGGTAAGAAATTTGTTTAAAAAAGGATAAAGGTTAGTTAAAAATAAAATAAAGTCTTTTAATTTAGTTTTTTCTTGAAATAAAATAATGTAAAAACTAGAATTTTTTTATTTTAGATTTTTTATTTTAGAATTTATTTAAAAAAATAGAAATTTTAATTAAAAATCAAATAAATTTTTAATTTAGTTTTTTTTTGAAAAAAAGAATATAAATAATGTAAAAACTAGAGTTGTTGATAAAAATGGATATATTTATTTATTTAATTTTTACTGTTACGAAATACGAGACTAACTAATTAGACACTGAATTTTAGTTTTGATTTTAAAATTATTATATTTGTACAGATACTTTTCACCTTGTACATGATTATAGTCGCATTAGTATTGATAAACTTGTTAATTGCCATGATGGCAAATACTTACCTCATTGTAAACGAATCTGAAAAAGAATGGATGCGTCAAGTATAAAATTTAATATTAAATTGGTAAATTAATAATAATAGTGGGCTAGCATAATTCTAATAATCGAACAGAGTGTATCAGCTACGAACAGAGTGGTAAAATAAAAAATAAATAATAATTATAAATAATAATTTATAGAATAACTTACATAAATACACCAGTCCCATGAACGCCGAAAAAAGAGGCATTGTCATGCGATGGTATCAATCGGTAATTGTCCCGTTTATAAAATTCTATAGTTTTTAATTTTATAATTTTATAATAAATTTTATTAAAATATTTCAATCCTCTTAGAACGATGAACAAGAAGCGATAAAACTCGCGAGAAAGAAAAGTTATCAAAATCACAGTAAAATCATGATTCAGACAAAACGTGTTAGTATTATCACTAGAAACAGTCCGAGTGACGGAAATGTTTGAAAAATCTGTATTTATAAATAAATAATAATGGTTTAAAAACTAAAAACAAAAGAACCCAAAAAAATTATTTAAAAAATTTAATCAAGTCTCGTTAATTATAATTTACAGTCCGCGTAACCTAATAGACTCTATTAAATAAAGTATCAATGATAAATACACTTTTAAATTTAAAATTGTATGATGCTTAAATATTTTGTTGATTAATAATGTACGCAGAACAAATAAATTTGAGTTCATAAAATTTAATGTTTGACAAATTGCTGTTTATAAATAAAGTTTATTTGATATTTTTTTTAAAATTGTTGCTACAGATAAAATAATTTTATCATTTTACATTCTAATCCAAACTTTTTATGATGAATAATTTTATGCATTAGACGAATTGGACGATTATGATAAATTTGAAGATGTATCAGAAGGATTTTCAGAGTATGAATAATTTTAGATGCAAAATTTCTATGCAAATTTGCTTTTTTCCAATAAATCTTGTCGTTACTAAGGTAGTGCAGTTTTTAAAAAGTTGTGTTTTGATTAATTTTTGTGATATTTGAAATATCATATTTCCAATTAATATATATTTATCTTTTGTGCATAATATAATTAATATTTTTAAATAAAAATATTTGTGCTGTTATTACATCGGTTTTATTAACTAGATTTGAATTTGTTAGAAATATTTACACACTCAGAAAAATTTCAATTTGATCACTCTAATAGAATCTGATGTCGCGGACTGTTAATGATTACATTTAAAACGGTGGGGGAATTTCCAAAGAATCAGAAGTAGACTCTCGTTTTAAAACATCTGGACTGGGCAAAGATATGTCTTGGCTGTCTGATTTGTCCATATACATTGGCAAATCCATATCATCATTTTCAGTCACATTAATTGTGCCTGTATCAACAACACTTATCGTTGTAGATTTTGGACCTGTTGCATTCTCTTTTAAATTGTCGTTTGTAATTTTCATGGGAGTTATCTGCTCGTAAATGGAATCATCTAAATCTGGAGCATTTGGAAAGTCGTCCAACCTTTGTTGCATCTGCTCGCATTCAATTTTCAACGCTCTAGGATCGTCATAAATGCTATTAACCAACAGTGCTCTTTCCGCATTTTTCATGACCACTTTGGGCGTTGTCAGTTGATTTTCGTTAGTTTCGTGGAAACTGTAGTTTTTAAACGAGTCTAAAAAGTTTGCCTTTTCCATAAACACAGTCTCGTCATCTTCGAAGGGGTTCTCATATACAATAGGCACTCCTCCAAGTTCCAGGTGTGTTTTATTGTTAATGGTGTTGTTTATAGTTGACAGTCTGTCTTTGACTACGGATGAGTTTCGCTCAATGATGGAACGTTTCTGTTCCTTAATTAAATTAATCTCCTGCGTGAAAGAGTCAATGTCATCTTCATCTTTAACAATATTTCTACATTCTTCTCTAAAGTTGATGAAGGTTGGTTTCTTTTTAAGTAGTTGATCGATACATGGAAGATTTGGTTGTGGTAATTCTGGAAATTCAAAATTGAGGGAATTTTTTTCATCAGATTTGCAACTGATGGGATTCAATTCCACATAATCACAAGAACCACTAGATGAAAAGGGGTCGACAGGGGGAATGATACTAATGACTGATTTTTCTTTTTGTAATGTTATTATTGGGGGTTGGGCAGGAATGGATGCAACGGGCGGTGGTACATATTCTACCGGTTGAACATTATCAATATTTGAAGAGCTGGCTTTTGAATTATCGGAAACATTATACGAAATATTGCAAGATTCATCAGTCAAGTCAGATTTCACTTTAGTCTTTTTATTTTTGAAAATTTTTGTAAACATTTTCCCAAACTTTTTCTTGTGTTTCGTTTTCGCTACATCACGTTCTTCTTCCGCGTCCTTGCTCATAATCACATCCGTATTAAAATTTATTCTATATTGCTCGGGAATGATTGTAGAATCTCCATCATAAAGGCAATTGTCAACTGTACTTGTGTCAACATCGAGGGTATTGTTACTGGTTTTACTTGAACTGTTGTCGCGACTCTTGATGATAATTTTTTCTTTGCCTGGAACGGGTGGTAACGTTTTTTGTTTTAACATTGGTGTAAGACTTTCGTTTTTCAAAATGCCCTGTTCCGGATCGCCCTTTTTTTTACTTTGACTCGAGAGGATTGCTATCGTCTTGTGTCTCACTTTATTTTTCTTCTTTTTATTGACCTTTGGTGGTACTTGAGGTAACGTTTTTGTGATTGTACTTTCGTCCATTATTGTCAAGGATTGCATTGAACATCTGCGGATATGATTAGAGTTTGATTCGGATATTCGTTCTTCATGCTCGCCTTGAAAATTGTCGTTTAGAGTGTTTAGAAGTTTTTGGTTCTTTTCAATTTTCATTTCGTTTATTTTAGTGTTTAGACCGTCTTTTACGTAGTTTTTTTGAGATATAGCTTGGAGGGGTACTCCATGTTTTTTAACAACGTTTTTTCCAGATAGTTGTTTTGCTGGTTCTATTTTTTCGTCTTCAATGTCAATGTATCTAATATTTTAGTAAAAATTTTTGTTTTTGAAGCATTTAATTTTAATTAATTTTACTACCTTGGTTTGATTATTTTAATCTTATGAGGATCCTTAAATCGGTCAAGTACTTTTTTAAAATTCTAAAAAATAATAAAATTCAAATACAGTATATTTGTATTGAATTGTAATAATACCTGCTCTTGTCCTTCTTTGTTCTTTCCACGACCAGAACCACTCATTCTGTAAATCTGACTGGTAAATATATTCTATGTCAAATGTATACAAATTGTATACTCTTCAACTTTACAAACGTGTGATAAATTTACCAGGTCTTGAAATACTTAATCGAAAATAAACATACATCTTCATTGTTTATTTAAACATTAGTAAACATCAGGCTCGTTTTTATACTTTGTCTCTCAAAAGAGTGAAAAATAGAATGGAAAATATTTATAAATAAAAAATGTTACAACTTATAAATTTGTGTCGAAAAATATTTCTTTACAAGACGAATCATGCAAGTTAAAAACCGCAATAGATTTAGATTTTATAAAGTTGGGGATTGACAAGAGGGTAGTATCTGAGAATTTTGATTTTCTGTAGCCAAAAAACGGTTGATTGCCACAAAAATAAACGTTTGGAAACTCTCTCATGACAAACACGTCTTTTTCAACAGGTAAAGTTTCCAAAGAATCTGGAGATCCGGGAGAAATGTGGCCCCATAAAATGTGACGATCCATACAATCCAAAATGTCATTTTTGACAAGTTTAACGTGGTTCAAATGTTCTGTAGTCAATTCCATGCCCGTTGAACAAGTTTGGGATTTTAAAGGATCAATAATGGTTTCGCAGCTAGAATGAATGAGCAGATCATACACATTTTCTCCAGAAGTTCCAAGAAAAGTAACTGCATTTTCTTCAAATGACAGAGAAAAGGCACATGGGTTTGATAGCAATTTGTTGGCTGATGTAGCAGGAAAAGTTTTGGGAAATAAAAATTTTTTCAAAGGTCTCTGAGGAATACAAGCATCGGAAAAGTCATCCAATCCAGGCATCAAATATATAGGCATTTTTTGTCCAATAAGTTGATAAAAAGTGTCGGCAAATTCGAGAGAATCTGTTACGTTTTCTATAAATATTTTATTCAGTTTAGCTTCACTAGAGGTATATACTTTGTGAATTTCAAGAATATTACCTGTGTAAACAGAGTTTCCGGCAATCACTAGAGCACAAATGTTTAGTTGGGATTCACGGGAGATTTTTGTCAAAAAATGGACTATATTTATGAATGTTTTAAAAAAGTTTAAAATAATTTTTTTTAAAATAAATTACACAACATATCGGCCGTCATTTTGTCAAATCCGTCTTTTCCGAAATTTAGCCCACTGACAAAAGCCACTTTCCTACTTTTATCGTCAAAACCATTCAATTTAAATTTTAAAACTTTGGAAATAGGCTCATAATCATTTTCTTGTAAACTATTTACAAAAATAAACTCCATCACTTTAAACTTGTCACTACTTAATTTTTTCCCCACAGCTCCAACAATAACACCGTTAATAAGTCGTGCAACATCAATGTTTTTACAAGACAAGGCTATTCTTAGAGTATCATCTTCCAAGGACAAAGTATCTGTAGAAAGACACGTTGACTTTTTCAAAACGACAGATTCTTCTTCCGCGTCGCAATCAAAAAGTTGATTGAAATCTAAACTGTACTTGCAAAATTTTTGCTGGGCCATTTCCAACTCTGCAAAAATATTTTTCATTACATTCCTCTTCATTTCCATGTGCTTCCAAATGGAGCCTATCACGATGCAATCTTCATCTACTACAAGGTTTGATAAAGCATTAATTTTTAATGATGGTTTTAAAATGTTGCATTTCTCTCTGATAAATTCCGATTCCACTAAAAGGCGGTTGTTGTAAATGGGGTGAAATTGTGGAGTTTTTGGTAGGTTGTGGACTGAAAACCTGTCTTTTTGGCATGAAAATTTCAAAACTTGACTATTATCGACGATTTTATCATTTTTCAATAGCGTCGACATAATTTTGTGGAAAAAATTTTTTAAATTCTAAATTGAAAATTTTAAATTGTGCGTTTACAAAAAAAAACTTTATTTAGTTATATTTTGTTGTTGATATGGCAACTAAAAATAACCACGTGCTTAAATTATTTTTTAAAAAACATATAATATATTATAATGGATAATACACCCGAGGACATTAAACCATACAGACCACTCAGAAAAAAGAACTTTAGACAACACGCTCATGATAATCCTTTTGCGACCAATATTAATCACTACAGGTGTGTAACAAATAAGATTTATTAATTTATCATTTAATTTTTTAAAATATTTTAAAAATTTAATCAAAAAAAATGTAAAATATAATTATCGTCCACAGGCCAAATATCGTGGGAGCTTTAAAACTAGACCAATTTTTCACAAAACCTTTGATTGACGATAGTGTAAAGGTGGTAGACGTTGGTTGTGGTTATGGAGCCTTTTTAGGTATAATTTTTGTTTTTAAAAAATATTTCAATTAAAAACGCATCTAGTTCTATTAAGCTCAATGTTTCCGGAAAAACTAGTCCTAGGCCTCGAAATTCGGTCCAAAGTATCTGAATATACCAGACAATTACTACTGAAAACCCAAGAGTCAAATTTGTGTTTCAACGCTGCCGTTTGTAGAACAAATGCTATGATGTATTTTACAAAATTATTTCGAAAAAATCAAGTATTATTTAAATATCATGAAAATGATAAAAAATATAAATTATAATTTTAAAAGTAATTTAGTTACATCATATATTCATCCTCTATCCCGACCCCCACTTTAAAAACTCTAAAAAGCGAATGCGAATCATTAGTGACAGTATGGTGGCTGAATACGCCTATACTTTAAAACCCGGAGGTTTTTTGTACACTGTGACTGACATTGAAGAATATCACACTTATTCAGTTTCCGTTTTTTTTAAAAATAAATTATTCAAACGATTAACCCCTCAAGAAATTGAAACAAACCACAAGAAGATTTTCGACCAAATGATGTATGGGAGTGATGAAAGTAGAAAATTGAATTTGCGAAATTCTACTCCAATGCGTTTTGGGTTAATTTATCAAAAATTGTAAGTAATTAGTAGTAATACTTATATAAATTAGTTTATTTAAATTTTAAATAGTTGTTAATGATAAAATTATACATCCAAGGACCTCAAAGATTGGCACATTGTCACAGATATAATGAGACCAAATATCTAAATTTATATTTTTTTTAAAAAAATTTTACAATTTTAAAAAAAATAACCTGAAATCCAGCAATCCCAAATCCAGTGTACATTAAAACATATCCGTATTTCCCGATCAAGTTTTCAATTTGAGCTTTACACCCCTAAACGATGAAAAAAATTATTATATTATAAATGATTATTTAAAATTACAATTTCGTAATAAAATCCCTTTTCCCTATTCAAACACCTTGCCTTGTCCTTCATATTATCCTCATTTATTGTACAAACCGTTTCGTCAGTTTTCAATACACAACATGATTCAACAATGGTTTGATTAACAGGTCCGTCAATTCCACAACATTTAAACTAAAAAATTAATTTATTTATAAATTATTATTCTTACCTGTAATTGAAACAAATCACGAAATTCTGGCTTAGTATCAACAGAAGTAAATTTCTCAGCAATATAATCAATAGTCTGAATGAAAATTATATAATTTTTTTTTAAATTTTATAAAATTACGCGATTTTTAAAAATCATGGCCAAAGACCCAATGACAATCTCACAAATTAAGATAATTATAATTAAAGCCACATATGTACTTATAAGACATTTGTTGTCACGTAGAGCTCCAAAACAACCAATAAACCCAATTATAAAGGATGCGCCTCCTACGCCAATTAACATGTAGGCTAAAGTGGACGTAGAATCCATGTCGATCATGTCAGATTTACAGAATGTCATTGAGACACTTGGATCAACCAAGAGCCAAATTCCAAGAGCTACGAGACATATACCTGCAATCTAAAATTAATTATTAATTGGTCTATAATTATAGATAATAAATAAATATTTTATCACCCAAAAGAGGAAATTGAAAAAAATCAACAGCATTTTAGAACAATTGTAAATGACGCCCATCTTGATTTATAGATATTTCCAATTTAGAGTAAAATAGAGATTAAAATTATTCTTAAAATTAAAGAATTTGATAAAATTATTATCAGCTGTTGTAAATATAAAAGTATACAAGTAAAATTTGCAAGTTACGTGATTCAGGTGTTGTTGCCGATAATTAAAACTTTCACTAACCTTGGTGAAATGGTACTTGCAGTACAAAAGTTCAAATTAAATGAACAGTTTCAAATACGCACTGCAGAAAATGAGAGTTTTAATTTATTGTAAATAAATCGATTCTATTCAATTCCCAGATGTAGTGTAGTTTAGGTAAATTCTCAATAATTTCCTGAATTATGGAGTCAAATATCAGAATCTGATACTTGAGTTCAGGCAGTTACAGTACTAAAATTTTAAAGCAAAAGTATTTCAGTCTGCAGGTGCATCTAGTTTATAGAAACTAGCTTGGTGGTTTTATATAATTTTTCAAGATAATATTGATATTTTGATATTAAACTGTTTCTGAAATTGGAGAAGCTGCATTCCAATGAATTGCAATGATAGAAGGCTAACTAGAACTTGTCTGCAATACTTTCTTCAGTATTATTTCATACCTTTACAAACCTTTGTAAACAAGTTTTCGTAAATGTTGGTTCATAATTCTTATATCTTAATTACAAAACGAATCGTAATACTGAGCAATTTATTTTTAATAAATTTTTTATTGATTTTTTAATATTAATTAAATTAATGTAAATTTTTTCACACAAATTTTTTAATTTTCTACTTGCCGAAATAAAGTTCTTTTCATTTGACTTTATTTTATTAAAATTTTTACAATAAATTTGATTATTAATTATTATTAAAGTTCAAAATAAACATGGCCAGTATCCAATTGAAGACAAAAATTGAAAATTGCATTGAAAAAATAACGAACGATCTAAATGATAAATTTTACGATAGAATTTTGACAAACGAATCTCGCCAACATTTTGAAAAAGTGTTAAAATACACGTTGGATGGAGGAAAAATGAATAGAGGGTGTTATGTTTATGTTGCTTATAAACTAGTCGCCGAGTTTTTGAAAATTAACCCGACAGATGAACAACTAGAAGATTGTTTAATTTTGGGAGCTTGCATAGAAATTGTAATAGATTTTAATATAATTTTAAATAATAAATTTTAATGTATTGAATAGAATTATAATTAGAATCTAATCATTAAAGTGATGTATTTAAAAAATTATTTTAATTAGTTGCAATCTGGATTTTTGGTGGCGGATGATATTATGGACAGTTCAGTTTTGCGCCGTGGTAAAAAATGCTGGTATTGTTTGGTAACATTTTGATATATAAAATTATATTTTTCTCATTAGCCTCACATTGAAAAAACGGCCATAAACGATGCAATTTTTCTCAATAATTTTGTCTACACCATCATAACAAAATACCTGTCAAAACGGACTCATTACGTTGCTATAACTCAGCTATTTCAAAAGGTTATAAATTTGTATTATAAAAAATTTTTTAACGTCTTACTCTAGTCCATAATGATTACCATATCTGGACAATGCATGGATATGCTAACTTGCCGTCCTGAAACTAAGATTAACCTGGCCAAGTTTTCGATGGATCAATACATGAATATTATTTTACACAAGACTGCATTTTATAGTTTTTGTTTACCCGTCTTGTGTAGTTTAATTCTGGTAAATTATCATTTTTTTAATAATATGGGTATTTTTAAAAAAATTTGTAACTCGACCTTTTTTATTTTTACAATATATACCTTCAAAAATGACAATATTTAGGAGAAAAAAACATTTTATATGAAATTAGTTGCTCTAGTGAATAGAGTCTATTCTATCTGACTAATATATCTGTTTTAATTATGCTATATATCGTTTAAAATAACTTCACTATAACAACCAGTGTCGGACTGACCTGTGTGCCATTGTACCATGGCACAAGCGCCCTTTCAAAAAATTTTCTGTTACATGTATAAATTATGTCTCGGTAAAATTACACAAAATCATGAGAGTTTTTAAAAGTGAAAAATAAAAAATGATGGGACTAGTTTTAATATATAGAACATGGTGAAATTAGTATATTTTGATATTTTTAACGAAAAAAATAAATGGGATCATGTATTAAAAAAGTTAAAAGGCATAATCCCTCTTATTTTACTCATAAGTTAATATTTTATACGCTATTTATAGTTATAAATGGAAACTATTGTACAAGTTAATCAATTTAAAATATTTATTTAATATATTGTAATTATTTTAAGGGTATAAAGGTGTAAAATATTAAATATATTTCAATCAGCTTCAATTTGAATATAATTTTGAATGCTTCGTATATGGTGCTAATAAAATAGTTATTATTAAATTTGGCGTGGGACCTCGTTTAGTTATATAATTACAGCCAATTAACATAAAAATTGAATATAATTTGATAGCTAGTAAACATTGCTGAGTTATCATAGTAACTAGTAAAATAATTTTTCAAAAAGACGTCGAGTTAAACATTTACATATTTATTCATTTAACACTTACGTGCATATGAGTGTTTGAAAAAACACTGAAATATAAATTTATTTTAACCCATAATCCGACTAAGGAATAAAAAATTGTACGGCTCGATTTCTTTAGTCATAAATGGTTTGATACTAAAACTTTGAGACTACAATTTATAATACAAAAAGTATTCCCATCATGTCAGAAACTGACATGTAATCAAATATAATTTGAAACATTTAAATTGGTATGCATTACGCATGATAATATTTTCTAGAATCTAGATAATTCTAGAACATTATCACTTTGTATAGTGTACATAGTAACAGAACTTTATCTTGAAATACATTATCGTAAGTTGCACGTTGCAAAAGTTATACGTTTCAGGTTTTTAATATTGGTAATTTTTAAAATCATTTAGTTGTATTTGAAATAAAGACGTTCTTCCGTCTAGTAGATATTAAAAATCAACGATTATCAAATAATTTTAGATGGAAAATCTGAATAATTTTGAAAGTAGCGATGGAGAGTTTTCTGACGGTGAGGTTGAAAGATTTTCAAGCAACAGTGAATCATTTCTTTCAACAGATTCTGAAGACGATTTAAATTGGGACTTTACCAGTGATAGTAATTTTACTGATGAGATTCTTCAAATCGGAGAATTAACGGGTGGAATAATGTCAAAAAATAAAAAAATGGTTTGGTCTGAGCAGCCAATACTGAGGAGGCGTATTCAATTTTGTGGCAAGGATTCTATTGATAATGGAACTATTACCAATAAAATTGATTGTCTTGCATTATTTTTAAATGATGTCATGGCGAATGAAATAATTAAATGGACCAATGAAAGAGGCAGGAGGTTTAGTGACTGGAATGATTTAGACCGTATAGAATTAAACGCGTTGATTGGATTGCTAATTAAAGTAACATGGAAAATGTGAGACGTATGTGGAATTCTGGACCATACAGTCGGCCTATATTTCGAGCTACAATGGGAGTTAATCGTTTCCAAAGAATTTTATCGATAATTAGATTTGATGATAAAAATACAACTGCTGAACGAAAGATATTGGATAGATTAGCACCTATCCGATTTTATTGGGACACTTTCATAAACAATTGTCGTGAAAATTATTCTCCGGGAAAAGATGTATGTATTGACGAGCAGCTGGTAGATTTTAAAGGAAGAGTGAAGCATTTGGTGTATATGAAGTGTAAACCGAAAAAATATGGACTGAAAAATAATCTCATTACAGATTTAAAAACAAAATATGTATTTGACGGTCTTCCATACCTTGGTAAAGCTCTTCCAGGCCAAGAAACGCAAACTGGTGTATATATTGTGAATAAACTTGTGGAAACAATCAAATATTCTGGACGTACTGTGACTGGGGATAATTTTTTTACAAACATAGATAACATCAATAATTTGTATGAAAATTTTAATTTGAATTATATAGGCACAATGCGTAAAAACAATAATTTATTGCCTACGAACCTCACCAATATACGAAACATCATAACACCATCACAATCTTATTTATATTCTGATCATTTTCAATTGACATCATTTGTACCTCGTCCAAAAAAACAAGTCCTCCTTATCTCTACCATTCACAATTCTCACGAAACGGAGTCCAACATAGGCAAACCAAAAAGCGTTTTATATTATAATAAATCAAAAACAGGTGTGGATACAGTCGACCAATTGGCAAGAAATTATTCATGTAAAAGAAAAACTAGAAGATGGCCAGTGGCATTTTGGATGAGTATCATCAACATTGCTTGCATCAATGCTAGAGTCATATACGATGAAAAATTACCCAATGAGCTGATACGATACGATTTTCTATTGGAATTGGGTAATGAACTAGTCTTACCTCACATGGAAAGGAGAAGTCTCATGGGTCTTACCGTCGAAATAAAAAATTGCATGGTTCTGTGTGGAGTTAGAGAAGAAATTACAGTCCAAATCAGTCAAATGAGTGGTAGATCTAAATGTAAATTCTGTAAGAATAAATCGAAACATAGGTGCCAAATATGCAATTATCACGTATGCGGTCAACATTCAAGGAAAGATATTTTATATACATGTAACATTCACCTACAATAATATAGTCTCTATATTATTAAATTTTTTTTTAAATTTCTATGCATTTAAGTGCATAAATGTTATTTTTGATTGTTTTCAAATAACAATAAAAACTATTTTCTCCATAATTTTCCAACCATCACTATACGTTGGTCATTCCAAAATTTCAACTTACAATAAATCATTTTTTTTAGTAAATTTAGACTTCAAATGTATGAACCAATTTATGTGAAACATTTTCAAATTACAAAAATACTACAAACGTATCAACCATGACTACAGTTTACAACAAAAAAGTTCAATAAATTTTTTAAATGGCAACATTGTTTTATAAATAAACATCATTTTACAATTTCACTTTTCAAAAGTCGACAAATTTTCTAAAATTTGAAGTTATGCTTCTAAAAAACTTGAAACTTTACAATTTTTACAATTGAAAATTTCAATTTGAAATCTAATTTTGTGGATGGAATAATTTATTCGAGATATTCTGATTCAAATTTTGTGAATCTGATAATTTGCAAAAAATTGAGTCTAAATCTGTCACATTCTTTAGTCATATTTCAGATTGTAAATCAGTTCAAATGATGTCAGTTTGTTTGGCACTGATTGCTATTTTTTGGGCAACTTATTTCAGACTTGTATTCTTTGGCTATGATTATCTATTTAGACTAAATTTTAGCCCAAGATAAATATGAGTGTTCAAACAAACACCCTTATGCATTAGATATTCAAATTTGACAAAATTTACATTGAAATTTAAAATTCTATGCATTTAAGTGTTAATCACAATGCCCATTATAAAATATTTTAATGCATTTATTCACCGGACATGTGATAAATTTATTGTATCCAAAGTGTATTAAAACTTGTAATTTACAAATAATTTACAACCCTACTAATCTAACAAAACACGCAAACTAAAGACCAGATCATTATACTTTTAATACATGTACAATATTGTATCATTATTCCTATTTACTAGACCAATTTCCGCATTCCTCCTCCATACAATTTATATAAAACATAAATAATACATTTTCATTGTTTTAATATTCCATTGTAGCGACAATCCACCACACATCACCGCACTAACTTTAAAAGTAACTTTAATAGCGACGCAAAATGGCTAAACGCATTTGTTGGCCATGCGTGGAATTTCTTAAGATTGAATGCTTCATTTTAAAGATATTTGTAACTTTTCCAAGACAAATACAAAACATAATTCATGTTCGACGTTTCGAGTGTATGCACAATTTTTTTAATTTAATTTCATCATGATTCCACGTTGTTCTTTCAACTTGAAATTCAAGTTGTTTGCTCTTTTTTTATCAGTCCTTATCAGCCATGTTAGAGGCCAATGCCAGAAAGGTTTTATTGTTTTTATTTTTTATTATTTTTTATTTTTAAACTAGTTTATGACACGAAGGAAGCTTGCATTACTGACACAGGATCCAAATTAACCCTTACATGTCCAAAAAACCACACGCTACTGATTAAAGATTTGAAACTTTTTTACAGTAAAATTGCCTCTTGTTCTATAACGTCCAATTTATGTCAAGAACCGGTAAAATCAAAGGATTTGAGAGAAAAGATTGGTGTTTGTAATGAAAATAGAGAAAGCTGTACGTTTGATCCACGACATTATGCAGACAAAAATGTTGCATGTGTGGATTATAAGAATTTAATGTTTTTGAGAGCAGAATATCTATGTAGTGCAAGTAAGTGTTTATTGACTTTGTTGACAAAAAATACTTTTAAAAATTACATTATTTCAAAAATATATGGGCGATTGATTCCACGCGATAGATTTTGAGTAAATTTTTTCATATTTGCAGATTCGTCGTGAAATAAATTTTATTTTATAATTAATTTATGTAAGGAGTCAAAAATATTCTTTTTAATACAAAATACACACATTTTGCTATTTTAAACGTTAGCTAAAAAAATAGAATATTTCAATTATAAATTTATACATGATATAAATTTTCAATTGACGTAAAAATTAGATATATGCTTCGTGTGTACCCAATAAATAGCATCTACTTAAAATTACAAAGATTAGGGGTTTAATGACAAAAATCTATCATGTTTTTTTTTTGTCTAAAGTGATAACAATTTTACAGTTAAATATACAGAATCTATCATCGATAGACTATCACTTCATGTTATGCCCGATTTTTTGAGACTATTCATGACTTGTTATCTATAATATAGACGTTACACCTGTTTTAATAAATGTAACGTACGTGACAAAAAAGTTTTATAAGAAAAAATACATTTATTTTGCCAAGTTTTTGTAAGTTACAAGTAAAAATATATATGTTCATATTAAAATGTATCATGTTCTTTGTTACTTTTTGATAGAAATGATAAATTTGCATCGTTTTTAAAATTATTATTTTTCGAAAATGTACCGTACGTGACATTTTCAAATGTCAATTTCATATTGAAATAATTAGTCTCTTGTTAATTATTTATAAGATACATGTATCTACAGTAAAATACTGATTTAGAATTTAATTTAAATTTGTTAAATCAATTTAAAAATTAAAAAATTAAAAAATTATAAATTATAAATTATGTGCACGTGAACTTTACTAAAAATATTTCCTTTACTGTCGTGGAATCGCCCATATAAAAAATTCTGTCAAGTTATAATAATTACGTAGTTATTTTTTAAAACATAATAATTTTTTTCAGAACAAAATCAATCCCCCAACGCCAGAGCTATCGACATTTGTCGTACTGAAACATGGACCGGTACGTACTTGCACATTGACAGCACAGAACTTGTTACATATGGAGTTGCTGTTTCTCATCGTAACGGCTGTAAATGTACAATAAAAATCCCGGAAAACACTGACGTTTCAGTTCAAATACCCTTTTTTATCAGAAAACCAGAATTGGAACCTAAAACCTATGCTACCAGGTGTAACCAAAACATTGTCATCAGAGGGCAACACGTCAAGTCGTTTTGCAACGTCGTGATAGGTGAAAGTAGATATATAGACAGGTGTAGTCCCAACGAACCTAGAACAATGGAAGTCGTATATAATACCGTGGACACGGATGTAAAGGTCCAATGGGTTGTAGTAATATATAGCAATTATGACAGGCCATTTACCGTCACATGTGGCAATCGAACAAAGGGCAGAACGACTATTAAACCAACAAAGACGACTCCAAATGACCGAGTAGATGTGGACACTATAGGATGGGGAATCTCGAAATCTAGTAAAATTAAATTTATATAATAAAAATATACAAATTTAGACTTGATTGTTATTGCCGCTTGTGTTGCCGCCGGAATACTACTTTTGGGTTGTGTCTGTTTCGTTATGGTGAGTAAATCAAGAAATACTGTGGTGAAGCAAATTCATCTCGATACACCCACAATAAGGAGCTACGATCCCAAATTCAACACTTCCTCATATGTAACTGAAGTGTGTCTCAACAATACCTCTCCCATAGGTACATTAATGAGTCGATAAAGACCATCATTGATTAAGTTGATTTCAACCTACATAGCTACAATGTACAAATCTATCAATATATTTCAATATTTATAATTACTGTAATTTCAACTGAGCCATGTAACATTCATGTCAAGCATTGCTCATAATGCAACGTACAATAGATAATTATATTATATTTTGTGTCTAATAAATTTTAAAAATAACAAGATTATAAAATTTACTGTACAAGGTATGTTATTTTTTTATTATTTCCCTTCTCTTTTCTCCATTTTTGGTTTCGGAGGTCGGAATGATCCCATGGACGCTTTTCCATTTTCCACGTTCCAATACTGCCAATTTTTTATGCGATTTCCTCTGGATTCTGAGTATTCTTTATCCCACACTTTTGTTTCCTGTTTGATAATTTTGTCATACTCTTCTTGTTCAGCTACTTGGAGTCTAAAAGATTTTTTATTATAAAAATGTAATGTTAATTATTTAATATAATATATTATACCTGTCTCTGGCTTCTCTGACCAGTTTATTTTGTCTAATTTTTTCCAAATCTGCAAATAGCTTACACGTGGCTTTGTGAATTTCCATACGATACTATTGTTAATATTTTTAAAATAAAATAAAATATTTATACAATGGTATCCTCGTCTTCAACCAACGCATCGCGTTTCTTCATAGCTCTCAATTGAGCTCTTTCCTTTGTCATCTAATTTTTTAAAAATGATAATTATATAATTGAACTTACTCTAGCATCAACTCTAGATTTAGCCTCATTTATAATCTGCCTACATCCATTGAAACCAACAGGATTCAGCAACGTTTTATATGCGGTATTTAGAGCTAAGAAAATACTTTAAATTCTAAGGAATCAAAGATATATTTTACAAATATTGCCTCTGATGCATTATAATAAATTTCTTACCGTGTGTGGCTTTTTTTGCCATTTCAACATTTGTCTTATTTTTATCGGGGTGCACCATTAAAACAAGCTAATAAACCAGATAAAAAAACGTTTAAAAATACTTCATTACCCTTCTAAAGGCCTTCTTTATATCTTCTTTATTTTTAACGTCATACTCCAACTCCAAGACATCATAAGGATTTAGATTAAAATATGTGCTTCCCGGTCTATTTAACCGTTTTAGTTGTAAAAATGCTGGAGAATTTTCATCTTCATTTTTCATTCTTTTTGGTTTAGGCTTTTCCATCATCTTGACCGTTTTTTTTTTTTCTTTTTCCATTTCTTCTTCCTTTTCGGCTTTTTCCTCTTCTATTTTAATCTAAATTTTTTTTATTATTGCGATTAAGTTATAGTATACATCTTTATAAAATTCATCCATGACTTTGGCAACTTCCGACTCATCATTGTCCACATTATCCTTCTCACTATCAACTATTTGGTTCATAATGTCTTGTATATTCTTGTCAATCTCCTGGTTAATCTTCTTCATACTATTTTCAATCCTTTCACTTTCTCTTTTATCGCTCAAAGAAAACATGAAATCTACTCCGTCTATATTGTCCAACTTGACATTGTTTTCCAGATCCTCTTGGTCCTTTTTCTCTTCTTGATTAGCCTTTTCGATATTTTCAATTAGTGTTTTACTTAGTTTAGCTCCTTGTTTGGTGACCACCATGTTTTTATTAGAGAGATCGCCAATCTAGTTTTTAAAAATATTTATTTACAAAAAAATATCTTTATATGTACAGATTTGTAAAATGTGTCCATAAATTCGTCACCCGTCTTCTTAATTTCAATTGTTGGAGCTGCTTGCGGTTCATCTGGCATAATATCTAAAGTTTTGATTGAATTATGTAACTTTAAAATATATATAAAAATGTTTTTATTTTTTACACTCTTTGAATTTTTTGGGATTGATCAATTCTTGTTGTTGTTTTAGGTTCTTTTTCATTTTTTCAAGTTGTTTCATTGTTTTTCGTTCATTTTTCTTTTGGCGGCGTTTAATTTCATCAGCTGTTAAATTTCCCATTTTAAATGAGTGTTGAATAAAAATTATTTAAGAAAAATGATGCTTAAATTTAAAATAATACAAACTTGACAAATTATCACGTCAATTTTTTTAAAATAGATTTTAGTAAACATGGAGATAAATTTTATGAAATTGTTGTCTCAACATTAGTTTATTAATTTAAAAAAAAAACTTGCTAATTATTCGGCGTTTTAAAGATAACGTCGTTACAAAAAATATAATGTAAAATAATCTATGTAAAAACATAGCCTAATTTATGCATACATTTTTGCAGAAAAGCAATTTACAAAATTGTACCGTAACGGTTCGGTAAGTGACAATATATTTAGATTCTGAGTTATAAATTATAAATTTATAATAAAATAATAAATGTCAACAGATTTTTGTAAATCTAATATAATATATATTATAATTTTAATCACCATATAATTAAATTACATAAGTAGCTAATTTTAATTTATTCTAAAAGTAGAGGACAGCAAGAGTGGCAACAATCATCATAAAGGCAGCTTGTAAATTTCTCGAACTATTGCACAAATTATCGTCGCATTTGCAAAAGTTTACACTGCTATCTGCCTTACATCCAGACTCTCCAACTGATTCAATTTTTGACTTTACTAAAGTATGGTTGACGCTTTGGAAATTGGTATTGTCTTTCAAGCTGTTCCAATTTTTCAGCAACTGACCATTTCCCAATTCACTGCAGTACTTGAAGTTTACAATTTCTACATAAAAATTAAAATACTTTCCCCTCGTCATTTAAAAAATTTAAAAAATTACCCGTTGGATTGTACGGATTAGCGAGAGAAACGTTGGCGCTAATACAACCTTCTGTGCAATTTTTATTCAATACGTTACTGTACTGTGTTGTCCCTGTCCACAAGGATACTCCATCCAAACACAGAATCTTTTGTGAATATCTTGAAAAAAATAAATGAGCGATAAATAAAACAAACAAATTTTTTTAAAAAAGTGTATAAATTTTTTTAAAATTGATTATAAAAACTTTTTATTAAAAAAATTTAATTACACTTTACTCAGCAGACTGACACATAGGAAAAATATGGCGAATTTTTGCATTGTACGGGTAAAATTAAAATTTGTTTTTGAATATCAAATATTTATGAGAACGAAAAAACGACAATAAGAGTAATGAGTAAATTGTACAACGCGTTACAACACGTAACCAACAATATAGTCTGAATTTATTCAGTGAAACATATTTTTGTAACGGAATTTATAGTAATTGTCGCACATTTTTATCGACAGACGTATTGAAACTACGACTACACTATGATTCCAGCTGGCAATCAGCTCAGGAATGTATAAAATCACATAATGACGAGTACATTTGAATTTGAAAATTTTATATCAGACACAGATTTTATTTATTAAATTATTGGATAATTTTATAGAACAGGGGTTTCAAAGTTTATAATTCCGATTAGTAATATAGATTAGAATTGTTTCACATAATAATATTATTAATCGATATTAATTATAATTATTATTCAATCTTTTCAGAATATACATTATCGCTCATAAAAAACTTTTTAAATATTCAATTAATATTTACATAATTCGTCACTAAATCTTCAGTTAAAAGTCAATCAATGTACAATAAATTCTAATAGCCATGGGGATATTTATTTAAAAGTACAACTTGAGTTTCGTCACTCATGTATAAAAAATTTATAAAAAAAACAATAGATGACCCAATTAATTTCAATTCCGCATACATTACGACTCATAATTACGTTTTATTGATATTACAATCATTAATAATTATTCTAAAGTAAAATTTGTGATACATTTTAAGAAAATCATTTTTCTACAAACATTCTTACAAATTTATGGAATAAAACATGGGTGAATATTTAAATTCACTTCTCAATTAATAATAATTATTATTCACAAGTGAGTCTGTTACTCGGTTAGTTTTTCATTTTAGAGATCAACAGATTGAGTCAGTTGTTGTCTATACTGTAGCTAATCAATTTAATCAATTATATAAATCTAAAGGTAATAATAATATTACCGTAAATTGCAAGTAAGTTACTTGAAAACTGATAATACAATATTAGCAATATTAACGTTGCATTTTACTGATTCGTTATTATAATTATACCGCTACATGGAGAATAACTTGCATAATATAGAGTCTATTGTTGATGGAATTGTTTACAGGGAAAGTTACGTTAATGAAGGACTCACCGATAGTATTGATTAATAAATTTATATAAATTTAATTAATATTTAACAAGTAAAGTACTTAATTAATATTTAGCTGCAACCTTGATAATTATTATTTCAATTTATTTGTTTATCGGGTTAATACTCTTTTCAATGTGTCTATTTTGCAAAAGGTGGCAATAATTATACTATTTATATAAATTTATTTTTAGACTTCGAAATCCCACTAAAAATTATAATGAACCCACAACCCCCTGTCCAAAAACATTACATGCTCCAATATATAACTATCGTGCAAATTCTGATTACAACCATAAACGTTCTGATAAAGACTATGCATTATACACTAACCCAGCCCGATTTTATACACTAAATTCCAAAAACCTCCCTCAGTATAGTCAACGCCCCCAGTACAAACATCCACAAACAAAAAGAGAATTAGCCATGCATCGTCACAATTTTGAAGCATTGAAAGACAATTATACACTTGTAGATTTAGAAACTCTAGAAAATATAAATAATCACAAGGGAATAATAAAGGAATCGCACATGAATGTTGAGGGTAGAGATTTGACGGATAAAAAATCAAGTAGAGATAAATACAAGTTTGGGAAGCATGCTACTATAGCAGGCAAGCCTTCACATATGGATCGATTTAGAGACACAAATAAGAGAGTTACTTTTGACGCAAATCTTCCCAGAGTTTATTGAAATTTGATGAGGCTTTTAAAACTTTAATCGTTTAATTAAGTTTGTACTAAATGTTGTTACTTGTATGATAGTTTAATAAATTTTTCCATCAAGACACGTTTTTATGAGTCACAAATTATGACTATTTGATAATTATAATTTTGAAAAATATTTTTATAATATAACTGAATAGTATTTGAATGGTGAATAGGGTACAATGGTAAAGGCACCTTTTTGTTTGTTTTGGAAATACATTCAGAAATTTGTTATCTTGTCCCCCTATATCTACTAGGGTGGGTCATACAAAACTTTTTTTTTGAAAATACAAATCCCTGGGGTCTATTCAACTTCTTCTCTAATAGGTTGTTTTTAAACGTTTTTACACGACAATAAATAATTTTAACAATATTTTTTAAAGTAACAAATAGTTTTTGTGACACCCATTCTCTATGATGATTTTCTTGAAAAAATGAGATAAAAATAATTTTCATCTATATATTGAACGCGCTTAAAAATAATCTACTGGGTAAAATCTCACAAAATCCTGACAGTTTTCAAAAGTGAAAAATAAAAAATGATGGGATTAATTTTAATTTGTAGAGAATGGTGAAATTAGTATATTTTGATATTTTTAGCGAAAAAAATAAATGGGATCATGTATTAAAAAAGTATTTATTTAATATATTTTAAATATTCTAAGGGTACAAAGTGAGATAACAAGGGGTAAAATATTAAATATATCTAAATCAACTTCAATTCGAATATATATTTGAAGGCTTACGTATATGGTGCTAATAAAATATGATACAAAATGATTAAATTTGGCGTGGGACCTCGTTTAGTTATATAATTACAGCCAATTTACTTCGTTTAAAATAAACTTATTAACATATAAAAATTAAATATAACTTGATAGCTAGCATCATGTGATCCACTATGAAAATTTTTACGAGATTTGAAGACCCACGTTTTTTTGTTGTCTGATTTTTCGTGATTTTACCCTATTACAGAAAAAGAGCAAAAAAATATTTTTAAAAATACCCTTTTTCCCTGAGTGACTTGGGTGATATAACAGTAAAAATTATAACAAAAAAAAACATTTCCTATTATCTTGAGCACGGCTAAAAATAATCCAGACTCGAAAACGCGAAAAAATTAACTATAAAATGAAGGGGTTTTACGTGCCCTTATTAATCATACCTGTTGAAATTTTTTTAATTTTTTTTATATAATATAAATTTTTATCGGTATTTGAAATAATTGATAAAAATATATCATCATTGATATTTTAAAACCAGTTTGCACTTAACTATCGAAAATGTATTATAAAATAATTTATAAAGAAAGCTATCAATTGTTGTGCGAGTTTGGTTACACAAACTACATATTTTAAATATGATATTTGACTTTCTGGCTAAATAATAAATTATATTTTAACAAAAAATCACTTTTAATAATTATAATTATTAATGCATAAATTATTATAAATTTTGTAATATATATTTTTCGAATGGGAGTTATTTAGAACTAAGAGAACATATTCATGAATGTACTCTATAAATGAACGAAAAAGAGCTTTACCGTTCAAAGCAAAAACTTTGTTGTATTTAATTAATTAATTATAATTTATAATTATTTTTAATAAAAAAATTAATTTTGACTTGCACACAGGCTCCTTAGCTCAGTTGGTTAGAGCGTCGTGCTAATAACGCGAAGGTCGCGGGTTCGACCCCCACAGGAGCCACTTTTTTACATTTTAAAAACTTTTTTCAGATTAATAAAATCATACCAACACGAAAATTTTAAAATATCATTAGTAATTAATGAATAATTATTCATCAATCACATTTAAAATTTAAATTACTAAGTATACTTTAGTATTAAATTTTATATAGGTGTAAATTATAGAGTTAAATCGATAAAAAGTCGATAATATCAGTTTATATTTCGATAATTATCGGTAACAAGAATTCGTTTATAAAATTGTATATTATGTACAAAATAAAATATATATAAAATTGGTTTTCAATAATATGTTGATTAACCCAGTGGTAAAAATGCTCGTGCCAACAAAAAATGTATTATATAATATATATATTTTATATTATTATTATTATAAAAGTTTTATAGAAATTTTTTCAGCTACCCAATATCTCAAATTACACTCTTGTTTGAAAACAAAAACTCTGATAATGCATTTATTTTTAGGCCAAATACATGGAAAAAACTAGTTGCATGTTTGATTCTTACTAGGCGCTCGTAATATTGATCAATTTATATAAAATGTAAATTTATCATATTTTATTTTCATTTGTATTTGTATTTTTAAACATTTTCCAAAGTTTCGAAACTTTTTCTTGCAAAATTTATTAATTTATTTATTATTAAATAAAAAAATTGCAACGTGTCAAATTTACCAAAATAACAACATAGTTACGAGGAATAAAGTTTACTCACATTTCTCTTGACCTTGTAGTTTCTACATTTTTGTTGATAGTTTATTTGTTGAATATTTAAAACAAGTTTACGTAATTTTACTGAAGAAATTTATACTCTCTTTATAAAGTTTATATTAAATAATTTTCAAACTATAGTATGGCATTTTCGATGAAAAGTAAAATTGATGCCATCTCCAAAAGTTTCAGGAATGGAGCTGCCTTTTGTTTCAATCCTAGAGACAAGACAGTTTTGGGGAGGAATGGCATGAGTTGGGGTACAATTTTAAATTCTTTTTTGTTAAATATATTAAATTTAATACAATATTTATAAATTATTCTTTTTAGCCAAAATTGGATTATTTTACCTAATTTTCTATACATGTTTAGCCGCTTTCTGGGCGACATGTTTTTATATAGTAATGTATTTCATCAGTGGTGAAGAACCATTCGTTGTGAAATACAAAACTCCTCTTCAGTTGGTACCAGGTTTGTTAAAACAAATTTTAAATTCTAATATATTTATTTTTTTTCAATTAGGCATGACTCGCGTTCCACGAGGAAATAAAAACTTATTTTCCTACAATCTACAAGAGTACAAAAAATTGCCTCGAGAACAATTACCTTACATTCAGGAATTGGATTCCTTCTTTTTTCCCAATGTCACTGATATTCCGATAGACAAACTTCACGTACATCCAAAATGCGACTCTAAATATGCCGTAAAAGGAGGTAAGTATGGATATGATGAAGGCAAGCCCATAATTGTACTAAAGCTTAACAAAGTTTACTTTTTTGATGCTTCAAATGCTACCACCTTTGACATTTCTTGCAGAACTAAATTGAGTAAAGAAGATGAAGATAAAGTTACCTATAAGATTTGTCCTTCAGAAACTGAAGAGCAAGTTTCAAAGGATCCGAAAGAATATGTCAAGAGCAAGTCGCATGTAGGATATAGAACTCAATTTGTATATGTTGAGGTTGATGTTACTAAATTTTACAATGAAAAGTTTCGGTTAGAGTGCAAGTATGACTTTGATGGCAGGTTTCAAGCCCGATATGAAGACAATTTTGGTGCTACAACTTTTTTGATCAAAGTTACTGACGATGGTATTACTGGATCTGATGAGCTGTAGGTGAATGAATGGGAAAAGTTATTAAATTATATTTATCTACTAATTAATATATCTATCACTAGAGTAAGCCATTTCATTAAATCTTTATCTTACTTATAAATTGTTATAAAATTTTGTGTTTTGAAAATTTTATTAAATTTACAGTCCGCAACACCTATTGCGAGTACGAACATAAAATTTTTATAAATTTATTTTTTATTTATTCAATATGAATTATAGAATTATTAAAACTTTGTGATGTCAAAATTTGAATTAGGATCATTATTTTCGTCTAAGCATGAATTTTGATTACACAAAAGTTGTAAATTTAGTTAAATCGAATCGTGGAATATTTATTACATACCAAGATAAATTGAACATAATACTAGTACAAGCCACCATCAGAAACGAGAGTTTTATAAAGAAGTGGGAAAAAAGATAAGAATATTGACCCAAATTTAAGGACATCTGAATTATTGCATCACAGCAGACAGAAGGTATCAAGAACGTGATGCCAATATATACATGAAGGGAAAGTGGAAGTAAGTAAGCCATGGTCAAGGATGGACATTAAAAGCACGGTGGAAGGGAATGGTGTCATCGATTGTATTAGAAAATTTGTGAGGGTTCATATGAGGGTTGTTAATAGGGATGTGATTTACATGTTAAAAGAAAAGAATTATAGTGTGAGCTAGCAACAGCCTCGACGAGTTCAAAGATTTCTCAAAACGTTATTTATCAATTTTTATTTTGTGATACTACGGTAATAAAACTTCAATTTGAATATTTCTTTATTTTATAAAAAATTTAATATAAATTTTAATTTTTTTAATTAATAACAATTTCTCATTAAATTTCATTTTGATGTTTTCTCCGTATAAATATTAATATTTAAAAAAATTATATCGTACTTATAATAGATTTCGTGGACTGTTAATAACAATATCCAACAAAATCAAATAAAGCAACGTATGCTGATTCACATTGTGTGTTTAGTTTTTTTCAATCACGTCACATTTTTGAGGATTTAATGATTCAATGTCTTAAATCCCAGTTTAATTAATTTACAGCAAAGATAATTTAATTATTGTTGCACGTATTGAACTTTATTGGATTCAGTGAACTTCATTGGTTGTCAACACTACTTACTGATAATGTTATATTTATATGCTGATATATCATTATATTTGCATTTTAATTTTTTTTGGTTTAGTTTCGTAACTATATTTTGGTAACTATTTGACAACTATGGTACCAAATTATATTCTTTGAATCATCAGATCCTGACCTTTCTAACAAGCTATATATGAACACTACATAAATTAATAGAAACATTATAATAAAAACAAGGTTCGAAAAAAACAAAAATATATATGATGAAAACGAATGTTAGTGTTTTAAAATGAGCTATTAATTGGGACATGATAATGTTTAGATACAGCTGTCAGAAGTCTGAAGGGTAAAAACGTGGGTCTTCAAATCTCGTATATTTTTGTATAATGAATTACATGACGCTAATTAAGAAGTATGCATAACTGTGCAATGTAAAGTCAAAAAATAATAAAAATAGATTTTTTGTTGTTTCAAAACACAATTTATACATGTAACAGAAAAAATTAAACTGCAATCAATTTTTGAAATTGTATAAAAAAATAATTAATATATTAGTTTTACAAAATAAAAAATATTTAAAAAATGGCTCCTGTGGGGGTCGAACCCGCGACCTTCGCGTTATTAGCACGACGCTCTAACCAACTGAGCTAAGGAGCCTGAGTTAATTTTATATACAAATGTAAACATTGAAATTTTTTATAGGTCCTGTAAAATTTTACATTTTTGATTGGTTTAAATAAAGTTTAATTCCAATTACTGCTAAATTAATTGTGAATCATTATTACAACAGTTACGAATAAAATTTGATTTGATATTTACAATTATTGCTTAATTTTACACTTTATTCAATTGTTATTCCCTTCCAGTCGATACTTTTCCAATTCAGTGTAAAAGTTTGAATTTTCGTTCGCCACATAAGCTTTTAAATGATATGATAAAAATTCCAACGAATCTATCGCAATTTCTTCATTTTCTTCGTCAATCTGATAGAATAATGTGGATATAGTAGTACATTGCATGTTTACAGTTTCTATTTCACAGGATTCTGTATTGGAATAATTTGAATCATATTCTTTTGGTGGACGAGTAATTGAATTTGAATCATGTGCTTCTGGAGCATCCTTCATAAAATCTATAGAAGAAGTAATTTCCGAGAAGGTTACTTGGTTTATTTTCGTGTCGTTAAATTTTAGCCAACCTTGGTTCCTTGTTTTTACATAACAAATGTAATGACCAATGTCAGCGTTTCCTTGATGAAGTATTATGCCAAAGAGACTGTAAGAGAGCTAATGATTTAAGCAAAAAATAATAATTTATTTTTAAAAGTAACGTTACTGTTGTTTGTTGGTCGTAGCTTTGATCCAAAATAATGTATCTAAAAATTATAAAATTGTTAATCAAATTACTAAATTATTTAAATTTAACCTTTTCATATCTAGCTTCTCTTCAATTATAAAATCCGATCGAAATTTAACTGCCTTTTTTACTTGTAAATCATACTCTGTGTGATTCAAGTTGAATATAAGACACTGTGGTAGGGTTTCAAAGAGAAATGGTATAGGTGAATAATCTATACTACTTTGGATAGTATACTGGGATGAGGCCAAGAATTTGTTCAAGTGCTCTACAAGATTATTGCTAGTTTTTACATCAACAGGGATGGTTCGAAAGTGGGAAATGTCTGCACCATCTAAAAAATTATAAAAACGTTTTTAAATAATTGAAATTTAAAATTTAACCGACTATTTTTCCCTGAAACAAGCATTTTTCATTATATTGACTTCTAAAAAATAAATATTATTTTTATAAATTATACAAAGTATAATTATTAATTATTAATTACGACTTATCAAGCAGGGTAAGACAATCCTCCATCCATTCAAAATGATAATCCAAATATTCCATTGCATCGTGTTGAAACATGACCTCTCTATTCCACTCTTTATTTCTGAGAATGTTGTGTATGAGGTCGATGATTTTATCAGGATTTATGTATTTTTGATCTGTTCCGATTAAGAGGCTAAAAAGACGTTGGAGGAGACGGACATATTTAATCTAATTTAAAGATATATATTTACGTATTTTATTGTCAATTTACCTGCTGATGTTGTTCATTTGGTAGATCTAACAATAGGAGAAAGTTTCGAAATCTATTGAAATGAAACAGACATTGTACTACACAACTAAACCAACATGTATTTCCAATGTTTTTTATTCCTATTGGTTCTAGGCCATCTCTTATTCTTTTTGATGGTTGGGTAACTTCCGTGTTTATAAAGTTGTAAGTAGTTGATGAAGTGCCGCTGTTTAAACTCATTTCTAAGGCTCTAAAATATATATTTGTTTATTCTGTAAAATTTTATACTTTTATAATTGTATACATTTTCAATTTTAAACACATTCGATCATTTATTTCGTGAAATTTATACTTTTTAACAATAAATATTTATTCAAATATATCACCACTTTAAATAAAAACATTACCTACTAACATCCAACTCTTCCTTAGAATACATTCTGTTTAAATCGCCACTATCTGACATTATAAGAAGGTTTTAAAAATTTACCTTTTAAAGTTTTTTTTATAATGGTTAAACGTTGCACTATTTTTGCCAAATTTTGCCAAAAAACTTAAATTAATTAATTCAACGTAGAGTCCTTAGACTAAGCTCTATAAAATATCAAGAAAACACGTTTTTAGATTAAAATTGTCTGATACAACAATTAGTATTGCATACTACCTGGAATGTTTACGAAAACTTGGTCTCTGTAGTTAAATTGAGATCAATTTAAGACTATATTCAATGGATTCTATAGAAGCAGAATTATATTATTTACTGAATTGGGCTACAATAACCAGGTCATTGTGTAATAGGTAAATTATCAAATTCAACTGGATAAAAAATAAAATAAAAAAATAATAATGGTTTATTTAATAAATTATTGCAACATGAACAGGCCTCTTAAAAAACGGCATATGCCGTATTTCACTTAAAGAGCTATAATACGGCACTCAAAAATTGTTAAATACGGCATTGAAAAAAACAAAATTTAATTAAAGTTCACAATATTGTTTTGAGTGCAAAACGCCCTCTAAACTTAATGAAGCAATGGAAGATCTGTGCTCATCCTTCTCATATTTGATTACCGAAAAATCCCCCTCCACTTGAGACGTTCCTGGTAAAATTGTCGCTAATCCTCCAGCAAATCTCAATAACCGCGTAAATCTTCCATTCACGATTTTCCATGACTTATCAAACCCTTTAGATTCCTGATTTATGGCCAAAGATAAATTAGGCTCATTAATAATTAATAATTATTAATGCCGTATTTTAAAGAGAATGCCGTATTTTAAGAGGCCTGGTATTATGTAATGATAAAAATTGGAAATACAACGTTTTTAGGATAACTATTTTATTAATTGATATTAATGATTCAGTTATGGTTTGTTTACAAATTTAGGATCTGATGATAATAATAATATAATTTGGTACTATTGTTGTCCAGGAGTTAAGTAGTTATGGTTGTTCGAATGTTGACTAGTAAAAAAAACGTAAAACGCAGGTAACTCAAAAACTTATTCTGATGGAGAAAATCTAAGCACACGATGAGAATCAGCGTGGTGAGTGTGATCAAACGTATGCAAGCGTTTATATGCTTCCAAGAAAAAATTTTGCAGGACAGTGTAATAAATAGTTCACATGTTAGCGACATGATTTCACTAATTAATAAAGTTTACCTTTTCGCAACCTAGCTTTTCCATCCGAATTATCCGTTATCTCGCATGACAATACATATGTCTGTGCTGTAAATATGGACCTATCAATTTCCACCACACTTTGAGTTGTTTCGTACCTATTAACGAGGCGCAATTTCTCCCCCCAAGTTGATCTATACTGCACATGAATGTTCCAACTAAAATAAAAACATCATCAAATTATAATCCTTATCATTTTTAACACTAAACGACCGGACTACATCTATTAGTGCGGACCGAATGAACACTTTTTTTAAAAAAAATAATTGGCCATGGTCAGGGATGGATGCCAGCTGGTGCCAGTAAAAATTTTGCTGGCCACGGCCAGCTACCATTTAAAAAAAAACTTTTATTTTATTATACAATTAAAAATTTATAGTACATTATTAGGGTCTGATATTCCATCATTATCGAAAGTAGCAGGCATATGTTCATCATCTTCAATGCTTTCTATACAGTCGTCCATTTGTTTCATAGATTTTTCATGAAGAATGGGCCAGTTGTATCGAATATTGATCTGAGGATCTAACGTTTCACTCTTTAGATTAGAGCGTAGTCTTGTATGTACTAATTTATGCTTGCTAAAGCTCCTTTTGACCTCCGCTTCTGACACAGGCATTCTTTTTAAGACATTCAATAATGACTTTATGATAGTAATGTTTTCTTCAGAAATTTTTGTTTCGAACACTTGGGACTCTTCCAAAATTATTAATTCTTCTTGAAAATGCTTTTGACCCTGATCTTTTAGAATACACATCCTCCATTTCTTGAACATTTTAATCGTTTCCAAAGGTATGCTGGTCTTTTTTTCGATAAACTCACTAATCAGTGTGTCTCTTTTTGCTTTTAATATGAATAATAACTTAACACGCACACATATATTAGGAAGTTCGACCCATTCTGAATGAATATTCTCAAAATTTTCCAAAAAAGTCAATATTGTTTCATCGTTTGACTGTGCAGCAACTATTGCTGCCTTCACAAGGCGCAACACGTCTAGAATAAATTGAAAACAATAGCATATACAATTCTTCATATACAATAACATACAACAATATACAAAAAAGTTTTAATTTTGAAAATAACTGGTACCAGCTGGTAATTGAGCAAGTGCCAGTGCCAGTGAATTTTGCTGGTACCAGCATTTCGGCCATCCCTACCCATGGTATACTTTAATGTGTATTCATCTATGAATCTATAATACGGGGGGGAAATTTAATTTGGTCTACAGGAAAAACCCCATTTTTAACTTTTAATAAAAAATGAACTTGAATAAATTATTTGTCATAGTTACATGTAAATTTTGTGAGTGAATAAAGTATATATTATTATCATGAATAAAACTTTGTTCTTTTCAGGGGGTCCGAAATTAATTGGGTTTCAATTAATTGATTGGATAGAACGTGAAAAATTGATAATTGATTGCGGTATAACCAATTAATTGAATTAACTTTTTTTAAATTAAAATTCTATTCTTATTGATCGTATTGTTTCATTAAATACCTCAAAAAGTACTAAGCGTAAATAGGTAATATATATTTTGTTAGAATTGTCTGTTCAATGTGAATATTTATAGAATAATTTTTAAAAGAATGTTTTTTTAGTGTTGGTCTGTTATTTAATTGATTGATAGTGTTGGAAAAAATTGGTTAGTAGCCAATCAATTAATCGGACCCCCTGATTCTTTTTAATTATTACCATATAAACAAAAGAATGACTGAAATTAAAAATATATTATTTCAAAATCTATTTGGCAAAATTTATATTTTGACCTCTGGTTCAATGAGATACAATACTAAAATTAAATATTCTAAAAAATTTTTTAAGGTCATAATTTGACTAATTAGGTACCTGATATATTATAAAAAATATCAAAATATCATTTTAGATTAATAAAGACAAGATTAAAATAGCTAGGGTAATAGATTCACAATAAATGTCCACATAAAAATGTTATTTTTTTTATAATGGTCAGTGGTCAATATCTCATAAATATACGACTTTTTTAGTAATTGTTTTTACTTAAATTGAACGTAAAAGACTTTGGACATATATAAATATGTTTGTTTTCCTGTTTATAAATTTTAATAATGTATCAATTAACGATTTATGATAGTATGGTCAAAATTGAAATTTTTTTAAATAAATAATTTTTTTGATTCTTTGATGAATACACAGTTAACTTCACCATGGCCCATTACTCAATTTTTTTTCGGCCCGCCCTAATATATTATATATACTAGCTTACCTGTAAATAAACTGCTCAATTTCAAACCACTTTTTCAAATTCGGCCGAACTCTAATCTTTAAAAGCGTCGACTTGTTGTGATAGTTCAAAATTATGACACCATCTTGACTAAAAAAGTCTTGTTAATTTATACTAGCTATAATTATAAAATTGTTCAACATTACTTGAAAGTATCTGTTGATAGTATCGTCAATTGTACTCCGTCCATTACAACTAGCGGATTATTCCGAGGTCTGTAGAAATATAAACCAGAATGTAGAATATGTTCAACGTTTGACCCAAAAGTTGCATACACTGAAGTTATGTACTCTTCATATGTATCCGCAAAATGGTCACGATATCGAAAATAGAAAAATATGTATCTATCATAAGAAGCGTCATTTTGAACATTGAAAGATTTTCCAAAATCGTAAATGTCGGTTACATCTATATAATTCATCATATCTTTACAAAATTCAAATTTATTCGTCATATCACTGTCGTAAATGACATTTGTATGATAATTATTGCTCCATCGGTAAGTAAAAGTGTGAAGAGGATCATGAGTAAAGTATTCACATTTCATAATTATTTTTTTGTCCAATAGAGGCTCCTTCATCTCTACAAATGATGATGGCTCCATGTTGTAGTGGTATAGTACTATGGGCTTTAAAATGGTTATTTTTTGAGGTACAAAGACAATGTCGATACCACGCACTATGGATGGATCAGATGTGCAAAATACGTAATAATAGGTATAAGCATTAAAGTGAATGTGTATAGGAACCGAATCATCTCTGAAATGGCAATATGATTTTATATTTTGATCGTAATCACAATTTAAAAAAGCATAACGATCTTTGAATATTCCCACATTCATGTCTACTGGTTCAATATTCGTAAAAACCCTTCTACCAACAAGTTTATATCCATGTTTCTGATAACACTTGTAACTGCTATAATTTTGTGCTGTCGCATCGCTAATGTGCACTTTTGTTCTCAAATGTTTGTATATTTGAACCAGGCAGTTGGAATCAAACAAGGTATAGCAAAAGTTGTTCACTATGATGCCATACTTGAAATTAGCCGCTGGAAAATAAAATAATATTAGATTAATTTAAGACTGAGATTACCTGGATATTCAATTTTCGCGATAGCTGAAGGAATAATATAATAATATGTAGATAATAAATTGTAGATAATAATAAATGAATATATATAAAATTCTAAATTATAATTTATACATTGACATGTTACTAATCCAGCTTGCATATTTTTCAATTCGTAGTACGATCGACAATAAGTACAAACTGCTAGAGAAGTGTCGCATATTAGGCAGTTTTCATCAAAACATTCTAAAGGTAAATTATAATTATAATTATTTAATTTAAAGTAGTTATTAATTAAATTAAATACTTGCATTAAAACTTACACAGACCAACAATTTTGACATTTTTCACGACATTCTAATGTAATGTATATGAATTAGAAGGAGAAAAAAATTCTCAATTAAATGATATTTATCCGGAATTTCAAAAATCCAGGAGTTCCATAACAACGTATATTAAAAATGGTAGTTTTTTATGTAAAATGAGGAAATAATCAAGAAAAAACTGCATTTTTGCTCTATATAAGTTGTTTAATTATTAATTTTAAACAGATATTCCCTTATCATATATAAATTTATTTAAAATGTCTGTAAAATTGTATTTATCTTTTGTGCCGTATAAAAAAAAATTTTACAAACGAAGCAAAATTTATTTTTAACCATTTTAAAATTCATGATTGAAAAACTTTGATTGCGTTATGAATAATCTATAATCTATCGCCACATTTATAATGTAACTTTTTTTAAATGTATACTCTATTCTTATTGGTCGTATTGTTTCATTAAATACCTCAAAAAGTACTAAGCGTAAATAGGTAATATATATTTTGTTAGAATTGTCTGTTC
>JAUZND010086864.1:0-15522 GCA_034780555.1 Coelogynopora nodosa | reverse complement strand
GATATATGAATATTAAAAGCATCATTTTCAAGTTTGGCGTCATTTATGTCCGGTATATCAAAACATGCCAATAAGTTGTCCATCGTCTTAAAGTAAATTACTAAAAGAAAATAATGTACTACTTTTAAATTTAAATTAAAAACCAAATCAATAAATTTAGATAACATCCTACAAATCAATAAATGTAGGATATGCCAAATAATGTACTTGTTTTTAGATTATTGATCAAATATCCTTGTGGCTTCGCGACTCGGATATTCTTTTCCGATAATTTAAAAACGCGTAAATTATCCTATACATATGAATCAGACATATAAAAATCACGATTTAATCAACACATGGAGTTCCAATAATAGAATTACCAAATATAGAATATACCAACATATACATAAGTTTCAAATTTGGGAATCTATTGAATATAAATGGGATGCCACAAACATAGATATATCAAGATATACACGAAATTTTTTATGTATATCCTTCTACAAAAAAGAATAAATACAGATCGTTCAACACGAACACAGTTTGCAATAGTTCAGAAAAGAAAATCCGTATCTAGAATCATTAATTCAGAGGTTGATCAAAAATATTTATCAGTTTGTTTGCTTTTGAGAAATCGTTTTTCAACTAAGGGGGGGTTTTATCATATTGTCACTCTCTTTTCTTTTATTCCTTTATTGTCACACCGAATCGTATATAAATAGTGCTTCCAGTTATCATTAAAACAACATCTTAATTTTCTCTTAACCGTAACTTCATTTCTTGTCAAGTACCATTACCATCCGTCATTGTCCCATCTGGACACACACCGCACAACAAGTATGTACAAAAACAAACAAATGTTTAGTTCGCTGCGACTAGCTGCGACAAAAAAACACGGACTTTTCCTTTTTTGGTCTCAAAATGTGGGGTCTCACTTCTGATTGGTTTTTCTTTTTTCATTTTGGTTCGGAGGTTGGTGTCTCTTGATTAGTGGTCTTGAGTTTGTCAATCTGGATCTTTTCAATGTCACAAAGGTTAGTCAACCGTTTCCTGTTGACTGGGGTTGCCGTGGTTTTTGGACTTCACAATTAGGTCTTTGGGATCGCCGTAGTTTAATGACTTCACTTATCGGTCGTTTTCATCACTCGATCTTTGTTATCATGTGAACGTTCTTCTGAGCCCTCCATGTGTTCATCATCTCCAGAAAACACATCGTCTTCTTGGAACAATATCATCATTGCAACACCTTCAGAGTAATTGCCACTCTGATCATTTACAAGTTCATGGGTTACTACTGGGATCGCACTATCTGATACCAGATGTCTTACGGATTTACAGGGATTTGGGGAAGTTTGTATTTCTTCATGAGTTCCAATTACTAGCTCATAATCGCGGAGTAAGGACGGGGAATGTACTTGGCTTGAGGCGATGACTTGGGGTCTCACATCAGGGGTGGGGTGTTCGGCGGTAGAGTCCATTACACACGAATCGCTCCTTTTTAAATCAACATCTTGCATCAGCTTTTCATCAGGTTTTGGTCTCAATTCAAGGTGATCAGAGGAGTTCCTGCAGAGGTGCTCTGAGGGTTTTGGTAACTCACAAGGAGGTTCACATTTTTCCATCTTAACATCAACCTCACTATCGTCCACTCGTACGTCATCCAAGGGTTTGGTTTCATCCTCCACGTAGTTGAAATTTCTGTGTTCCAACTCTTCATCATTGTCTTCGATGAACGGGACTTTTGGTATTCCGGATATTGGGGCAATGTGACTTTTCGTTAGTCGCTTCAACCCTTTTCGTCGTGGTATGTATTCGTCTACGTAACTCTTCAACTTGTTCACATTTACTAATTGGGTTCGCGCTCTACCTTCCAGAAGTTTCAGCTACACTGTGACTGGTGTCCTTATTTCGCTTATCTCAGAACTGCTTGACAAATCACGACTTTCATCTAAGCTAACATGTTTTACTCTCATCCTTCCAATCGACTTTCATTTTAAAATAGGGTATCCTTCTTGCTTGTATTCGGTTGTTTCGTCCTGACTTGTTCACTTTGTTTCCTTTCTTCATCATCACTCTCATGGAATACTTTGTACGTCTGTGTCGGTGCGAGTTGTTGTTCAAGTTATGCTTCTTTAGTTTGGTCTTCTATTACAGGGGTTTCTTGTTTATCATCTTCAATTTCGTTCCCTTGATCATCAAGTTCCTTTTCTCGATCATTAAATTCCTTTCCTTGATCATCAAGTTCCTTCCCTTGATCATCAAATTCCTTCCCTTGATCATCAAATTCGTTCCCTTGATCATCAAATTCCTTCCCTTGATCATCGAATTCCTTCCCTTGATCATCAAATTCCTTCCCTTGATCATCAAATTCTTCCCTTGATCGTCCTACTGGAGTTTCCATCTTAATTGTTGTTGACACACACAATGTTTCGGTTTAATAATTTAATTGTTATTTCTTCTTCACAATTCACAATCTTTTTACCGCGAGAATGTGCTAGTCAGCTTACACAGTGGACCAAATATACACTACTCTGTCTACGCCATAGAGTAATGTATCTTCTATGCCACTTACTTTTCTTATAACGACAGTTTTACGCCCTAGGTCGATTCCGATTTTATCAACTGCGGTTACTTCGAAGATGTCTACCTTCGGTGTTGGTACGGGTTGCTATTTAAATTACTTCGTTGATTGTTCCTTTTATCACTTCCTTGGGTTTTTGGACTGGTGCCGACGGTTCCTGTTTACCATTTTTACAACCTCTAATTTCCATTACAGGAGGATAATTTTTGATCGATATGCTTTTCATGGGCTTTTCCATAAAGTCGCAATCAATGATGAAGGGTCTTGCCAGATTCTGTACTACTGTTAAAGGATGAAACACAATTATATTGTTATCTGTACACCTTTTGTTGCTTCGCCGATTGCACGTAGGATTGTTGCCTCCTGCTAAACTATAGGTAAAATTCGTGGTATTTAAGTTATATTTTTACTGATATTCTTACATACATCTTCTCCAATCAAGAATGTCAATGCTGCTGTATCTAGCAACATTGATGTCTTTTTTCCAGCTAATTTTCCTGTGACTATGCAATCCATTTACTCAGCTTACACTCGTTCACTCCACCCTATTTTCTTTACCTTTTCTTGATCTGGAAGCGATTATGTGTATCTAGTTATGATCTCGCCTCATTTCAGCTCTGTCGTTTCCCGACGTTCTATTGAGCCTGCAGGGGTAGTTTCGTCTGATATGTCTTCTCCCTTAACATAAAAACAAATTATTATATTGTTATCCATGAAAACTCCGTCTCGGGGTTTAAATTATTCAGGGAGGGGTGATTTCTGGAAGTAGTCATGGTACTTAAGCGTCTCTTGGCGTGTATCCATTAGCATACGACGTCGTCCTGGCAGTAGGTATCGGTTCCGGATACTGAGGTAGGGGTGAAGGTCTCTGGTTTATTGGACGAAACCTAGATACGTGACTTGACTGGCCACAAGTAAAACATTTCATCGGGTTGGTTCGGTTGGGGTCGGATTTGCAAGCCGCCAAGTATGTTCTCAAAATCTCAGCCGCATCGGGTTTGCTATTTCCATCGGTAATGGGTTTATTCGCGTTTGCTGTAGGGGTCACTTCCACTTTTTCACCTGTGGTCAATTTCTTTGCCTGAGACATTTGTATGCACCTTTTTACTACGTCATATACTCAAGAGGTTCACCCTGTCATCTGTCTTTCATATCCGTGTCAAGGATACCGCAATGATCACTCTATTCCTTATCAAGTGACTCTTCAGGGTATATCACGAAACGCCTTATTTGCAAGCTTTCAAATTATTCGGTCCATGAAAGTTTCTACATCTTCCTTAACCCTCAGAGACCTGAAGGGGGTCAAACGGACACCAACACACCTTTTATTGCTTATCAAAATTTACATAATTATTTAAATAGCTTGTAACCCACATGTAAATTCATCATTAGTAAAGACGTATCAAATGAAATATCTTTTGGGAAAATATCTAATTTACCACACTGATCCCGAGAGTCCAGTGGCCGATGCAGCCACACGTTACTGTTTCAGGACCAGCGTGTACCTCGGAAAGCTAACAGAGGCAGATCCAGCTGGACTTGGTGCTTCGGTGGTGAAAAAACATGTCAAAACCGTTTTCAATTCCGGACGTAATGTAAGAATGGATCGTTTTTTTTACTAGTGTTGACTTGTCACTCCATCTTCTTCAAAACAATGTGACTTCTGCGGGATCTGTCATCTGTTTGCACTCTTGGAATTCAACACGGTATGATGTGTTGGAAGTCTTCTTCCTAAATCGTTGCTTGAGGACATCAATCATCTCTTCATGCTCTTCGTCTTCCAAACCTAGTGACAGGTACAATTCATAGGTTGTCTCATCAAGACTAGCCAAAATATTGCCGGTTATCGAGGATCCTTCCTGTATGGGCAAATACAATATTGTTCGAATCGTCTCAATCACTGTTCGAAGTCCGCACCAAGTTTATACGAATTCAGAGATTTAGTGCAACATGTAAAGGGCGTTTGAGCCTGCTGATGTTGTCTGGGGCACCAATTACAGCTTGTAGTAATAGTCTGCTACTTCACGGTTATCTGTTGTTCATGGGGGCATTAAATTATGCAATTTTTTTACTTCGGTTTATGGTGTCTAAATAATGTAAAAGAAGGATTTTGCTAATCACGCACTAATTTGCCTGTAAATCAATTTTTTTAACAATAGGTCGCAATAATAAATGCTTTGCCAAATAAAGTCCAACTCAAACAATGAAGACAACAATATAAATACCGGAGTTTTCTTGTTCCCAAAATAATATATTTATGGCATTAATATATTATACCATTAAAAAGCACAAATGTCTAAACCACAATATTAACTACGTCTGCTCGCTTTAATCGCTCGGTATTGGTGGGGATGATAACGAATTTTATTTATGGACAACATGCACACATAGCGCCCACATTTAAACTAAAACACATATAAAACTATGAGAACATCTTCCATACTACAATAAACTCCGCTTTTTGTCTAATAAACTATAAAGATATCTGTATAATGTACATTATAGTTCGGCTAGTTTTTCTTTTTCCTGAGGTCTCAGTGTTGAATGGAGAAATTAACATGCAGTCGGTAATATATATATTTCGCTTGCAGGATTGAATGTCTGGTTGAACGTTTGATTAATTAATTCGTTTAATAACTATATTTTATAAGTTCATTTGAAATATAACAATTTTTTTTCTTTATTGAAAAAATCTTATTTTGAGAAATTATTTAAAGATAAATCAAAAAGTTACAGATAAATCTATATTATACATACGTTACAGAAAAACAATTAAGTATACTTGATTAAATATTTTGCTATGTAAAAAAGACTTTTAGAAATATTTTTCGCTGATTTTAAAACTCACAATAATAGCTTCCAAGGGTTATTTTTATCAATCAAATTATTCTAAAGGTTTCAGTTCTCCCACTCCTTCTTTTTTTAGTCCTAACGCGCGAATTTTATCTTCTAATTTAAAATGGTTTTAAATTATTTGATTATTAAATAAAATTTACTAATTATTTATCTATCTTTACAAATAAAATAAAATGTAATGTGATGTGTGTTACCACCGTTATGTATACTTATATGAACAGATGCAATATATTTTCAGCACGTATGTGCTGAGCAATATTTCTCTAAGATCATCTTTGTAATTCTCAATATTTTGTTTGAATGAAATAAACAATTCACAATAATTATTTTGAAGGTCGCCGACATTTACAAAATTGATTATTCCTGGAATTTGTTGATGCATCAGCTGATTTTACTTTTTATTAATGTTTAAAGTAATCTATTGTTGTCAATAGTTTATTTATTATAATTTTAGTGGTTTTAAATATGAACCCATAAATATTACGTTTTAAAGATATGTGAACATGATATAATATTGAAATTTATTTATATTGTATATTATAAATATTATAATATTAATATGAATTATAATTTATGTCTATGAGTATGATGTATTAAAGTTTAAACCTTTGCAGGTTGCAGGTATTTCACAATATTAATAATTCTAGTATATACTGCATTGCGTTAATGCAACTATGGCATTAAATGCGTAAGCCATTTTAGCCAATTAAGACACATTGACATAATATTATAATATTAATATGCATATTAATATTATTCATGACTATGACTATTAGTCATGACTATGACCAAAATTATTTTGGGAATATTGGCATGCCAAAGATAAAAATGTTATACCAATTTTTCACGCCTCATGGCCATGCACACCTTATATTTTAAAAAATGCTGATTTTTCATGCCTCATGGCTCATGCATACCTATACTATTAATTTTGGATATAATGTTAAATATTTGATAATGTATGTATGTGTGCTAGTATAAAATATAATAAGCTATAATAAATAATTACATTTACTAAGGCTTTAACATGCCAATCATCACGCCTATCACACCTTTTTGAAGGCTCCTGCATGCCAATCACTCCTGAATTTTGCTTTTGCATGCCAAATATCTTGAGAATATTGCTTCCCGAAAAAAAATTTGTGACTAAGTCTAAGCCCAAATTAGGCTCTGGCACTGCCACTGCATGCTGAGTTATAAGGCAAGTTAGCCACTGACTAAATTAACCATTTTATAGTCACTTTGTGACTGAATTACCATTTTAGCCACTTAGTTTGTGATGCAATTAGGGTTCAATTAGACCAACTGTGGCTTTTCTACAATCTATATAGATTATAGGAATATATTAAAAAGCACTAGCATATTTATTTTACCCTTTGAGGCAAAATGAGTATATAGAAAGTTTTTTTAATGAATATAAGATCCAAAATATGAAATATTTGCTTATATGAATTATATTACATAACTATATAAAAATAATTAATGATAAACCCAAAAATATAATACATTGAACCTAACCCACCCTATATAGTTTAGTACTTATAAGGTATAGTTAAATATAATGTTATCTAGTTATAACTCCAATTCTATTCAATTCTAACTAACTCCAATTCCACTCCAGTTCCCTATGCATAATTCAAATAAATAAACTGATATACTACCCATTTCTGTAATAAATTACAATTTACTATTGGCATTGCATTGAATTACATATTTCTTTTTATTATGCCACACAAAAATAGTAAATTTAAATATATTATTAAAAAGGCTGGGTTATCTCAGAACTTTTTATTGTAATAAAATACCATGAGGAATAGGTTAATTAATTAATAATATAGATAAAATAAACTTATACATTTTTATTATCTATATTTTTATATATATATGTTATTACTACAATTATTTCTTTTGAACTATTCATAGCTGACTAGAGTAAAATCAGAGTTAATTATTTATAATTGTATAGAGTGGTGTTGGTATTACTTAGTTATCACTGATGATATTTACTATAATTAATACAACCATAGAGGGAATCAATATAGGATAGGTTATGGGACAGACTGCTCCAGGTAGGTTCTTAGATCAACAGGATGAACCATATCTGTTATAAAAATAAATATTATTACTATGTGGACCTATTAGTAATAATACTGTCATCAGCATCCATTTCTTTTTGGATTTGGCCTCAGATTTTATTCCAAGCCCCCATAATCAGATTATTTGGAATCAGTATCACATTTAATCTCTGATACTTGGCATAGACATCAGTTTTTGCTTGAATCAACATTATATTTTTACTATAACCAGTTTCTTTGACTTTGTTCAAATTAAGGTGCTTTAAAAAATATGTCAATTTTTTTTAGAAATTAGCAAAACTATTTTTGATTAAAAATTAATTGATAAGTTTAAATTATTCTCTTGCATATACTATTTGAAAAAAGTTATTTAATTGTAAATTAGAGTTATGTTATTAAAGTGTTTTGCATATAATATGGGTAATATAAATAATCTAATGTTTATAGACACACTGTATATAAATCTTTTAATGATTGTAATATATATCACAATAAAGTAACACCAAAGAGCAAGAAAAAATATGAATACAACTCAATTAAGAGTTTCTAAACTCATTGGTCTCCACTAATAAAAAATGATTATATCTATTTATATAGGCTTAATTTATACAATACATCAATTTCATAAGTTTTTGGATTTGATATTTTCTCTTATTTTGATATATTCTTTTTGTTTCTCATTTGATTTTTAAAATATTAATTATAACTAAATAATTAAATTGTTAGTCATACTACTTTTTTAATTTATTATTTTCAAATTAGTATATTTTTACTATTTTATTAAAATAATTATTATTTGTACAAAAATATAATCAAAAATGTAAAAGTTGTAAACAAAAAATGTACACAATCATAAAAATGACAATCACCTTATTAAAAGAATGCTAATAATTATTTATATGGGTTACTTCTATGTCAAACACAAGTCTGTTTTTATTCATATCAAATCATTATTCAAGTGAATTTATACCAATATGAATAACAATTTATGATTATATTTTGAACGATCTTTTAACTTATATTTATTATAATTTTTGAAAAATAATTTAATTATTAACAAACATATTTCTAATTGAATAATAATATTTTAATGAATTAAAAGGAATACTTCTTTTCATAAATATTCTTTGTTTCACTCACCTAGTAAATTTGAACAGAATTGCAACAGTTATAAATAGTGTAACAGGCTATTTATATATGTAGATGATTGAATTTGGAAATTTTGACATCTAATACATTTGCCAACTTTCCGGTAAATTATCTTTCAATCATGGATCGAGCTAGTGGATCATTTCGGTTGACTGTAAAGCAGATAATTGATGTCTTCAGGACTATTTACCTGACAAATAATAACATCTACAGCTCATCAAACATTTCAAGAACAATTGGAATATGCTGCCATGGCATGAAACTTTTAATTTGAGCAAACTGGCTCTATTCTCTGATCTGCTGGTTGGGGTGGACCTGCTACAGTCCACACTGTGGAAAACATGGATTTAATCACAACCTCACAGACACAATATCAATGCAACATTTGTCAAAAAGTGCAGTACATTGTTCGTATATGGTATTCAAAATGGATTATCATTTGAATGGCGACAATGATAACATTGAATGCAATTATGTGAATTATTCCTTAACCAATGCACAGAAGATGCTAACTTACCTGACAAAATCCTGTGGACAAAATTCATGCTTAACGGATCAGTGAATCATTATTATTGTTACTACTGAGGTACAGAAAACCCACACAATGTGGTATCAGCAGAAATGCATTCTCCAGGTGTGATATCATGGGCTAGAATAACTTCTTCTGGAATAGTGGGCCCATTATTTTTCCTCATAGGATGGTTAGTTGATCATCATACCTAGAAGACCTGCAAACAAATGTATACCCAATTTTGCAGAATAACATCAATATCAACACCTTTTATTTCCAACATGATGGCGCCCCGCCATACTACCATTTAGATCTTAGGCGATGGTTAGGTAAACAATATAAGGTTTGGTGGATTGGACATCATGGACCCATCGATTGGCAATCGAGGTCTCCAGACCTAACTCCCATGGATTTTTTGCTTGGGGTTACATTCGAGACAGGCTATATGCAACAACCATTTTCGCTTGAGAATCTGCAACCAGTAATTCATAATGAATTCACAAATATAGCAGAGGACCTAATGATAAAAGTGTGTTTGTTGTGGGAAGATATGAAGATTTTGTGTCTGTTAACGGCAGACATTTTGCACAGTTACAATGAACAGTTAGTGATATTTCATCTATTGGTTATGATGAACAGTTAGTGTTATTTCATCTATTGTTTATGATGGACAGTTAGTGTTATTTCATCTATTGTTTATGATGGACAGTTAGTGATATTTCATCTATTTGTTGCAATTCTGTTCTAAATTAACTAGGTAATCTTGGTAATCCCTTATTTTAATTGAAGTGTTAGTTTCATATATTTAATGAATTTTAAAGTTTCAGTTAATAGACTATAAATTAACTTAGGTATGAATTTACTTATATATACAAATTGACTTAGGTACAAACTGGTTTGATTCCAATATTTTCTGTTATTGACTGTAATTTGTTATTATAAAAATATTAATATAGAACCCATACCTTATTTGTAGCTACCAATGGAAGAAAATAACCTCCATGATCAATTACAAAAGTATGTTTAGTTTATTTAAACATTATAATAGTTTTTTATTAAATGTCATTTTTGATAAAGACTCATGAATAGTATTTGTTATAAATATTAAATGTATATAATGAAGCATAATTTCAAAATAAAGAATATATAATGGTTTAATATTTTAAATTTCTTTATTGAACAAACAAAAATTGGACATGATATTAATATTGATTTATTAAATTGTATAATAGTTCATATTTGTTTTAAGATATCAACAATAGTCACTGTAGAGACACTGTAGGCCTACTGCTCAACATGTCATCTGATGAGGAGTTATTGATTGATGACATCAATATCTTTTCTCTTGTAGATACCTGTTGCCAGTAGTTACCAAGTGTGGTAAAATAAGACTAGCTCAGCATGGTGAAGATCTCATGTCACTTTTGCCAGCACACCTACTTCTCAAGGTTTCCGTTATTGGGATTAAATGTATGCTATCAGAAACACTTGAAAACTTCAAATTTGATCTGCACAATGACACAGTTGAAGCTGTTCATTTTGGTAAGATGTTATTATTGTGTTCATAAAAAGATTCTGAAATAATTCAAGTTTACTATTTCATGTATTTTCTACTTCTTTTGAAACTAATATTGTCTTCTATGGAATATAGGAATCCAACTAAAGTTGGTGAGAGTTATCCAACATATATATATATATATAGGGCTTATCGTTAACAGTTTATTTTATACATTTTTAATAGTTTTCATACAGAATTACATACATTGTATCATACAATAATTATATTATATATGCTTTATCTACACTGTAGCTATACCGAAGGTAGCCTCAGTTATTACTGTGGAAGTGATTAATCTATATTATTCTCTCTAATTTATTATATTATCTCTAGACATACAGTTACATATTACGAACATTGCTTGATGGTTATAAACAATTTAATATGTTGATAACAATCCATTATAAAAATGGTGACCAAAATATTTGTATGCTTTGTATTAGACGATCAATTATAAATTAGATAAACCCTAAGATAAGTGATACTGTGATATTTGTCTTCATCAAATTCTTTAAAAAGACGAGAGATCTAATTACCATTATGTTGTTTGCCTGAATTACAGCGCCTGTAAAGTCTACATCCCACCGCTCACCTACCAACAAACTGCAGTCCATCATAAGCGAGGAGAAGACGTGGGGAGGAGGCAGTAGTGGTGACTGCAGTGGTCGTGGTTGCTCCCCCTCCTCCAGTGAGGTCAGTCTAGTTCGGATGCAGTACCAGTTGGAACAGCTGAATCGACGGACATCTCTTGAGCTTCAATTCCGTTCCATAGCTGTGCAGAAGCGCGTTGCGGAGCAGACAATTGAGGAGTTGAACTATCGGTACGGTTCAGGGAGAACTTGGAAACAGATCCCACATCACCTTTTATTGATTGCTTACTGCCCGTAACCATGAGAATGGCCACTGAGGTTTAATTAGACCTTGAAAGAATTTATGATATGTGTAGTCCGTATACTATATGTATATGCTTCTTTTAACCATTTCATTGCTGGAGCTTAAATTGTTTCAAGGTTTAAACCTCAGTACACACTGTTCCTAAGACTATCCATAGTTTCCATGGCAGCCTACTGCAATATTGCAAGAAGTAGAAAGGGAATATTTCGCAGAGTTTTCTTTGTTTCTTATCCAATATTTTATATCTCGGTTGCCTCCTTTAGGTTATATAATATCGATTATCTCGGTTGCCTCCTTTAGGTTATATGATATCGATTATCTCGGTTACCTCCTTTAGGTTATATGATATCGATTATCTCGGTTACCTCTAGGTTATATGATATCGATTATCTGTGTTGTTTAAATTGTCTAGGTTATTATAATAATGTTCATTATATTTACTCATGCAACACTTATTTGGGGGGAGGGGGGGTTCAAAAAACTGTAATTTTTATTTAAAAGTACAAAATAATAATGGCGAACTACCCATGTGATGTTATGCCTTATCTGTCCACAGAATGACGCAGTCTGGAGGGGGAGATGAAGTTCTTCGGGAATACAAGGTAGGATTGAGTACACATGTACCTAGGCTGCCTGATGGTATTCATTTGAATGAATGTACAATGGTCATAATGTGCAGTAGGTTAGCATCAGAGAGGTTAGACCAAATATTCTATTGGGATAAAATCTATTTGGTAGAGATGATAACTCTCGAATTCGATTTTAATTTTGATGATTTTTTAAATATTATTAATAAAATATTGCCCTCAGAAATTTTTTCCTTTCTCCAATCTTGATGATTGTTTATTTTATAAAAAATATGCTTTTTACTGTCAATTAAAAATGGTTACTTTTGAGAAAATGTTCTTTCTTTTGTAATAGATGAAACTTTTAATAAGTACGCCTAGCAGTATGTTTTATTTCTCACTATTAATAATATAATTTATAACTTTTTGCATTACTATAATTTTAGATGTCATATAGTACTTTCATGTTAGATTTTATTTTATTTTCGATAAATCAAATTGTGGGTATACAAAATTCGACAAAAATTATTTCCCCTTTTGAATGAGAGCTATCTGTCTTCTCAAATCAAATTAGTAGTTTTGTTTGTGAACCAGATTGGTACATTAAATGCTACTTGAGGAGAACCCTTGTTTTGATATTTCATCCTTTCTTTATCTGATCATTCTTTGAAAATGTTTGCGATATAAATAGGAACAATTTTTTACATGTTGATGGTACATAATTCACTATTACTTGTACAACAGTGAATTTACAATTATTCATATCAAGTAGTTTTTGCTGGTCGATATCCCCGAATTACTACCTCTGATGTTATCCTATTCAAATTGCTTTTTTTAACGATTTGTTTGGGGTTTTAATAAGTACTACATGTACTTGCAATCCAGTCATCAGTAGGGAGACTAGGGTACCTGATGAGAGCTGAATAGCTCGAAACCGGTAGTGCTCTGTCTCTCCGCTGTTTGTACAGGCTCTGTGGTTAGTGCTTACTTATATTTCCTTGTTCGATAGTAAATGTACTTACTTGTACAATAGTAAATGTACTTTAATTGTGCAATAGTAAATGTAGTTTACATGCGTACAATTTCAAATGTACTTTACTTGTACAATTTCAAATGTACTTTACTTGTACAATAGCAAATGTACTTTACTTGTACAATTTCAAATGTACTTTACTTGTAAAATTTCAAATGTACTTTAATTGTGCAATAGTAAATGTAGTTTAATTGTGCAATAGTAAATGTACTTGTATCATAGTACATCTGACATGTTGATAGACATAGTACAAGGGTGGGGTGCAATGGTCAACATGTAATCTAAACCATTTTAATTTCTAACTATTTTATTTAACCATGGCAGACATAACCAGCGAATGTTCGATTGGTATTCACGTTAGTTTTCAGACATCTCTGGTCACTATAGTTAATATTAACTTATTGATTAATTATCGATTATTATAAAATAATATTATATTGGAAAGCATACCTGTTGACTTGCTACTCTGTACTGCTTAACCGATAGTTTTTATTTTCTTTAGTCTGCTCTATGTAGTACTTTTATTTAAGAAAGAAATGACATTAACTTCGAAGTGTCTTCTCGGGTTACCCACTTTCACGGTACTGTTTCATTACATTTTTCGTGTATCAGATGTACGTCATTTGCTCGAAATTAAAATGACATCTCATTTACACATCAATATGATAATAGTATTGTATATAGTTTGTGAAAGTTCCTCCTAAAATAAGATCTGTATTTCAGAGAGACCTGATAACCATTCGTCTCAAGGCCCTAGAGACTGACTACAACAACGCTAAAGCCAAAATTCAAGAGACCATCGATGTTATTGATCGCTCGGAACAATGGTGGGTCAATACGTACCTGAACAGGGCCAGGGTAAAGTTGGTCGAAATGTAACTTTTAACTTGTTTGTGAGTTATGATTTCCAATCGATTTCCGTTATTTCGATACATTCGCCACTGACACTTGTTGTCAAATGAATTTGGAACTGAAATTTCCTTTTCCATATTTAGATGTCTTGTAGAAATCTGAACTAGCCTCCCCAAACTTTATATTGGGGACATTGTCTATATATTATCACATGACCAACGGGTGAATTTCCAGGTGAAAATCTTTTGTGGGCTTACTAACAGCAACAAATGAAACTGAACTTTTTAACATCTGGACAATTTTAGATGTTTATTTTTTAATTGATGTATATAATTTATTAATATATATTCTTTAAATAGATTTTTTAAAATTATTCATTAACAAGTCAATCAGAATATCTATCATTTAAAACAAGTTGTTTTTATTTTATAATTTCACCCTAAATGTTTATAAATTAATAAAACAGTGTTCTTAAATACTTTTCAGTGATGTTGCCATTCCTGAGGAATTTCAAAAGCTTGAAAAAGACAATTTGAATGCAATTGACAAATCCTATGAGCAAATTAAGGTAATTTATTGGGATTTAGATTAAAACTTAAAAGTCAGATGAAATATGTTTTTTGTATTTAAAATAGGTCAATATGAATGCTGTTGAAACGTATATTATATAACAATTACATCAATATATATTACATATTGGTAGTTTATTTGTTTTTAATAAATACGTTTTTTATACGCTTTAAATTGTATTAACTTGTATTACTGTATGTATTCTTTGTTCGAACAGCGCTGTTTCGTCCTATTTAGGATATTTTCTCGTTCTCTGAATATCGACTGCCAGCTTTTCTTGTCTTGAGTACCACATAATTGGTCTAGCATGACGTGGTCGGCAAATATTCACTAAATGGACGAAACATTCCTGTCCAGACATCGTAGACATCCTTCAGCCAAACATCTGCGACTCACTGAAGACGATCCTTGTAGTTGTGTTCTTCCCGATTCAGACGGAACTTGCTGGCACCGCGACCGATTCTGGTTCTGGAGCGTTATTCAACATCTTCGAGTCGGACATGACCTTCTCTGTCGAGTATCCCTCTTCACTACAACGACGCAGAGGCGGTGCAGGGGGGGAGAGGGCTGGATCGTCTGGAAGTGACTCTGGGGTGAGAGAATTACATCTATCATATCCGGGGTGACTTTCTTCGTCCATGATTGTCGGTTGGGTGTCCCTTTATTTAATTATATTCAAGAGTTGAAGAGCTCACAGTTGGCAAACTCTGAATATATAGTTGATATGTATGGTGGCCGAGAGGTGTCAAAATATAACTACGTGTTTTTATCACTGAATTACTGGATTTTTACTATATAAGTTACTTCTTTACTATATGAGTTACTTCTTTACTATATAAGTTACTTCTTTACTATATAAGTTACTTCTTTACTATATAAGTTACTTCTTTACTAT
>JAUZND010086853.1:0-15523 GCA_034780555.1 Coelogynopora nodosa | reverse complement strand
TTCTTATATGTATATATACAAAATCTGAACATTTATTCTATGAATAGAGGCCAAATATGAAAAATACAAATTGTTTTGCCCTAGAAAAAGTATTTAAATATTCGAATAGCATCTGTTCATAAATTATGACTCAGGTTGACATTCCCAGGGAATTAGTCATTAGTATTTCTAAGAGCTAAGGCAAGCACTGCAATTGAAGGTCTGTGAAGAGAATGACAAATTAGCTGAAGTCACTCATGATGAAGAACACAAAACAGAGGAGTATTTGATTATATGCAGTGCAGGTATTAAGCTTACTGTTAATGATTTTGACTGAGTATTGTATTCAAAGTACATAATGTATTCATTTTCACTGTGACGAATCAATTATAATTTACAATATTGTGAAATGTGACAACAACTCATTTGTTATCGATGTTTTCATCAGTTGATTTGAAGAATCATAACTTGATGTAATCTGAGGCATTCTAGGAAGGTATGGGTCTTAGAGATACCATTTGGTACTTACATTTGCTTATTAAAGTATCCTGTCTACCCATCCCTGATGCAAACTGATAACAGTATTGTTCATTTTTTGTCATCTCATTCACACTGCACAACACACTTTTTCCTTGCTAGACATAAATACAAATGTTAATCCTGTGTATCACTAGATAAGAGTAGAGTCTTGGAATTAAAAGTACTTGACAAACAATACACTGTCCGCTAACTTTAAGAAGATTTTTCTCCAATGCACAAGCTTTGATAACTTATTCACACACATATTTACTAGACACTGCACTGTATGAAATTTACTATGCCGACATCAGGCTAAAGATAACATGTGCCTTCCAATTATAATGAGGATTCACAAAGTTAAAAGATCACCGTAAGTTTTAAAGATTTATAAAGTAAATCAAAAAGTGAAAACTTTGTTTTCCCACATTATCACAAACATTAAAATTGTTACAACTCACTGAAACTCAGTGACAAAGCTATCTTCTCCCTGAAATAACAATCCATAAACATAATTTGTGTCCTTGATGACATAATCCTATTAATCATTGTTTTGTACTAATGTTAATTAATGTGATTACATTGCATAACTCTTTTTGCAGTTTATAAAATGTTGCTAGTAAATGATATCATTAAACTACGTTTTATTAATATTGACCAAAATAATATGTAATGTTCAGAATTTTCTGTACAATGCTATCATTAAATTCGGTTTACCATTAAATCTGATTTGCTCTCCTTAATTCATAACTAATCAAATTATGTACTTATTCTATCTATAAACATAACTATTAATTGTCAGTAATATACTTCATTGTAATTTCCATAGACATTAATAAATAGGTACAAAAGAAAGGTTTCAAACAGTCACCCTTCAAAAAAAGTAGTTTTTCCTCCAGAAGAGTACATACAGTAAAATGAGTTTGAGAAATTTTTAGTTCTAAGGAAAACAGGTTCAAAACAAATAAAAAAATTGAAATAGACAATATCATGAGGAATTTTCCTTATAGTACTTTGGCAAAAGCAGTTAACTTTGTATATTACTTAAAATCATTATAATTATATATTAAAAGTAAAAGTTGCCTTTTATTACTTTCCAGAAAGTTTTACAGATTAAAAAAAACTATAAATATATATATAGATAAGCATAAAAATGGAATGTAAGCTAAGAAATTAAATAGCTTTAAAAACTTCTTATTTAGATATTTTCATCTAAAATTATTATTCAATTTATTTCTTAACTCGAAAATCTCATAACCATTCACATAAAATAACACATAACTTAACATAACATTAATAACACACACACACATCACACTGCATTTACATGTTTTCAGTCAATAGCAAATTCAACCACTGACTGTGAATTCATTATAAACAGCACACATTATTAGTAGCCAGTCTCAAATAGGCAATTTTTAAAAAGTTAATTTAAAGTTAACTGTGTGTGATCATTTTTCTAGTACTCTCAAAGGACTGTATTAACTATCCGGAGAACCAAAACAAATTTTAGTTATAAATATCTCATATTTCATATAAATATTTTCTATAAATGTGTATCAAAAAGTGTCTAGCATCACTAAAATTGCAAAGTGTCAAGTACTAAGATCTATTTCATCAATTATATTATAAACAAAGATAATGAAAAATACATTTAAAAATTAAAACATTAAAATATGAAACTTTTCTCATTGTAATTATATCAGACATGTACCTGAAAGATTAGCAGAATAAAAATATATTGCACATGCTAAAATGTTGCAAATGCTTTCATCTAAACTTTAAAAAAATATATTTTCTGAACCCCATATTTGCACCTAGTGGAAAATGCAAATGAGTTAATAATGAATATTTTATACATATGTGTCATATGCCCAACAGTTTTAAACACTTTTCTAAACATAAAAAATTTTATAAAAAAGATAAAACTTCTCTATTTTTTTCAACTTTTACAGGCTGAATAATTCATCATTTTAGGTTTACCAATCATAGTTACAACTATAATAAAATTAATCCAAAGGTTTATCAAATGAGCCTCACATTTTAAATCTCTTTAAAATTATGATTATGAGATAAAGATAGTACATTTATATGTTTTGTTTAAATATAATTAGTTTTTCTAAATTAAAGATAAGTAATTTAAATATATATCTATAATATTTTGGAGCAATTATTTGACTTTATCTTAGTACTGGTACACCCAATCAAATATTTTAAACTTTAAAATAAAATATTAGTTATTACAATTTGATTAAATATGGTATAGCTTTTCAAAAGAATGTTCCATATATATATATATGATTTTTTTTATTTTGAAAAATTATTATTAATGTCACAATTAGTCATTTTAAAGATTAGACCTTTAATGTCCTTAAATACAGATACCTTTATAATGTATTATCCTATATAGATAACAAAAGAGTAGATTTCAAGTTTACTTTTTATGAAACTCACATTTAGTGACAATTGCCTGACTTTTAATTTATAGATCCTTCTTGCCTGAAAAATGTGCCTATAGTTTTAAAAACAGAAAATGTACAGAATGTACAGAAAAATTGCTTCTGAAAAGCATCCCTAAACAGTCTAAAGACATAGACAAAAAACCTTTGTACACTTTTTCAACACAGTTAAATCATGAACTCTATGCAATGATTAATGAATATCAGAGTTAAAACTGAGATTAAATTAATACTCAACTTAAAAGTTCTATTTAATAATAAAATATATATTAGAGGAATTAAAACCTTATAAAAGTATTTTAGTATGTTATCTTAATATTACAAAACATACAGGCAAATACTTTACCAAATCAACTTTCTATAAAAGTAATTTATTGATATTTGGTATTATTTAGTTACCTAAATTAACTGAAATATCATAAGCATATATGAGCTTTTATGGGAATCATTATAAAGATAATTTTAAGTAGAATATGTTTATCATGGAAAACAACTTTTATGTTAAAGTCCTATATATCCAATTATATAAATGACTGCACAGGTAATTACTTTTACAATTTGTGAAACTGATATAGATTGTGACATTTATCTATAATTCATTAATATACTATCTATACTAATATTAACCTAACATTATGCTGCAGTGGCACATCAATTTATTATTATAAATAATATATCTATATCAGCATTATAATTAATCCATAAACTTTAAATTGATTACCTAAGAGTAAAATGATTGAACAAAAGTTCTAATTTTTACTTTAGGTTATTATAAACTTGAATTTTCTGTTACAATAATCTTTACCCAATAATATAGTTAATTTGTCAAATACAGATTTCTTAATTTGTAAAACAACTTATATATAAAATTTAAATTTTATTAATATAAAAATATTACTTTAATGAAAGGTTAATAATGCTAGCATATAATGATTTAGCATAAAAAGACCATGTCTATATCCTGCAGAAATAATTTTAAGTAATAATAAACTCAATTTAGAAATATTATATGTGTATGAATTGCAAAATGTGAATATAATTTATAATTAATTTAAATGGGAGTTATACTTTTGTAATGATAAATAAAAATAGTGTCATTTTAACATTCCTCTTCTATATAGTATGACAATGATCATTTTTTAGGAAGAATTTAAAAATATATAAATTTATTTGCATTGCCATAATAATTTAACTGTATAGTTGTAGTCTTTTAATGTGTCTAACTGTTTTTCTCTCATTTTTATGTTGTCAATGTGTTTGGTAAGTTTACAACAAAAAAACAAGGAATAAAGGCTATAAAACATTTTTAAGAATCTTGTGGGATATAGACCGTGGGCTATTTTCCCCAGAACTTAATATAAGGCTCAGGGGATATAGCCATAATGCCAATGGCATAAAAATAAATTGAAAATTTAAATGGTTTTGAATTATTTAATATTTTCTCAGCTATTAAAAATGTTTTATAATACTAACAGATACTTGAAACTCAAAATAATTTACCTATAACTTATGCACATGGTCTTATATAATAAATTATATTAAATATATTTTTTTACTTTTAGCTATGATATTTTTTATATGACAGTAATAGTATGACTATCAGAACAGTTACTAATTCAATCATGCCATTGTCTTACTCTTAGACTTAATAATTAATATAAATGAGATTTTAATTTAAACATTAATAAGTAACAAATTGGGGTTTAGTTTTTATGTTAAAATTATAGTCTAATAATATTGATATTTTAGTTTGCAAACAACTGAAACCTTCAAACTGTTAATAAAGTTAAAGGTAAAAATTTAATTTATAAAATAGGACAAAACTATTGTAGTATATTATAATAAACCACATTTGTTAATACAATACACTAAAAAAACTATTACCGTCTGTTTGCATTTTTATTCACTTTTCAATGAAATATATCATAAAATTAAAAAAACTCATAATACACAAAGTAAATCTAAACTTCCATAAAACAAGTTATTTAGGTGAGGGATAAAAATATTGTAAATATACCAAAAAATTGTTTTAAATTTTGAATGTATGTATTAATTAAATGTCACGCATTCATTAAAATATAAATATAAAATATATCAATTTAAGTATTTGAGTACAATTTATGTAATACAAAATATTAACGTAGAATATATCTAATATTATCCCTTATACTTTTTCATATAGTTTAGTAATATTTTTAATTTCCCGCATATATTTAAAAAACATATTATTAAATAATATATAATTAATAAATACTTACATGCCATCGTCATGTAGGCATCCCAGGGAACGAACAAGCCGATGTCAAAGCAAAAGAAGGCACTACTTATGCTCAAGATCGCATAACTATAGAATTTGAAACGTCGAAAGCGAACATCAAAAGAACGATCAAGAGAAAGCCAAATCTCAGCAAAAGAAATACTATAGTATACAAGAATAAGATCAAAATTGAAAACAACAAGACCAGAAAAGAAAAACGTATACTTACACAAATTACAGTGGGCCATTGCAGTAAAACAAAATATTACCAACACAGAATTGGCAACTCAGAAGACAACACTTGCAACAAATGCCAAGAAGAAGAAGACCAAAATCACCTTCTTCACTGCCCAGCGCTTGGAAAGAGACAGATAACTACTCAACATTCAAGGACTGGAAGACCTCAACGACGAATGCAAGATTATCAGCCTTATTAGAAAACATAGTGATGTATGGTTGGCTTAGGTTATTTGTCAAGAACAACAACAACAACACCATCGTCAAAATTTGATAAAGTATATAAGCTCAGCGTTATAAAAATGCTAATCCAGAAGGCGCAACATAAGGAGTTTGAAACTTAACGAAGTATGATGTTATTAAATATTTTTTATTATCATCATTTTTATTTTCAACTAATATACAAATCTACGGAAAATCTTAACCTATACAGGTATAATGAAAGTTTTGATTTTTTTTTAATTAGACTGGTATAACTAAGTATTTAGTACTTGTACAATATAAAGCTATTCACAAACTTTTAGTTGCTGTTTTATATATATTGTGATCTGACTATTTTAAATAAATACGTCAAAAAATGTTTAAGTATTTTTCATTGCCTATTATAATATGTTTTTTTATGAGAGTACAATATAATATATTATCACAATTATAAATTATTAGCTATTAAGTCGTTCGAAATTATAAAATGTTATCGTCGATAGAGCCTTATGAGGTCTAATTACTAACGTGTATTATTAACGGAAATTTCTGATATCACTAATACTTTATACAAGTCACGTCAGGTGATCAATTAAGAAACAGTTTAATAAAATCTAGTTTTGATTAAATTATAATATGATATGAAATAACATGCAGCTAAAAAAATAGGGCGATTTAATTCAAACGTAACTGAATCAATACTCGAAAATAGCACAATATGTTACGTATAGTTAACTATTTAAATTATAAAGTTTCTTTGCAAAAATACATCTGTTACAAGTAAAAATTACAAACCATTTTTTTGTAATATTTAAAAAATCAATGAATGCAAAAACCACTAATTATAATTATATTTATGAAGTTAATATTTTATCTTGATCGCCGAATGATTAAGTTAATAGTACAAAATTAATGTTTAAAAAATTAAAATTAATTGTACATATCCTTAAATCAAGCCAAATAATTTTATTTGATTTATATATTCACGATCGCATTAGAACAGTCCCTTGATCCCTATTTCCTGAAGTTTTGGAAATTTTGCCGGCCAGAAGTTTAAAAAAGTCCATTATGAGTAGGAATATTATTTATTGCAAGGTATATGCTAATTTAACACATTTAATAACATTTAATTTGAAATTATCGCGAAAGTACATATCCTAAAGATCTTGAAAGATAAGATGTCTTCTTGACTTATAGGAAGGTTCCAGAATATTTATAATTAATAAAAAATCTTGATATGGCATAATTTAGATGATAGAAGATATCTCAGAAGTCGGTAATAATTGTTTGTGTAAACTTTTTAAATATTGGTTTCTAAAAAATTTGACAGCCACGTCCAGTAACATCTATAGATGAGATATAACAATTAACATGATGCAACTTATAATCTTGTTATGTCTGTATTTTTAGTTTTGTCATATTTCAAATCTGTAGCTCAAGTAGAAGTGATTTAGCTCAGGTGGGAGAAGTTACCTTCAATCTCTCTTGGAGTACGACCTATATTTTAGACAGGAATTGAATGAATTAATAATGATCTGCTGAATTATAATTTGGCTGACATTTGTATTTAACACTTTGGAGTTTAATATTGTACTTTTGATAGATTATATTATCTAAACAACAATTGATATTTATTGCTCAAAATAAGAAATCTTTAAGGATAGAACAATAATATTTTAATTCGACTAATATATATATTTATATATAAATATTTGTATTTAAAAAATGTAAGTTCACTATGAATAAGTATCTATATAGCAATAAAACTCCCTTTTCGATAAAAAGACAGCACACTTTTTGAATATGCACAATTGCATAATAAATTATTTAATAAAATGATTACATTTTTATTTATTTTATTAATGATCTGTTTATACATTTTTGATATGCACCAGCTGTTAGTGTTCAGATTTATGACGTTCTATTTCATTGTGGTCAATAAAATGAATCTTCCTAAATGCTTGTCGCCTGCGTCTTGCCTCGTAGCTGAAGCTGTGGAAGCGGGTTTGTATAAGATTAGCGCAATTGTCCGGGATAATGACCATAAGAGAAGCCGATACTATTAGCACTAAACTTGTCAGCTCCAATGACGTCAGACTAACAAGATCTTTGGCAGTAAGCAACTGTGCTGCTGAAAGAAAGGTACATATATGATGTTATTTGACATTTGTTTTTAATGTAGGTATATATTGTTATTAATAATAATAATATATTCATTCCAATAGTCATTCATAGGAATGTTTTATCAATATAGTGATTAATTTAACTATAGAAAATGTATAGATATACTATATTTAAATACTGTACATTTATAAATATATATAGTTTAATATTATATGGAAATATTTTAATTTTTATTTATAATTCATATTATGTTTTGTTTTTTGCACAATCAATCAAATTGAACATTTAAATTTTAGCCTGTAACATTTTATTGAATAGAACAACACTGACTGTGTTGTTTCATTATGCGCTTTGTATTGTTAATAAACAGATAATAATTATTAAACTATAATGATTTCTTCAAATGTAATATATTTATTAAATTGGTAATACTGTAATACTTATCTAGTATAAAAATTATTTACATTCACGTTTTAATTTGACCACGTTTGAGTACACAATCAAGCGTAAAATGGAATAATTACATCAAAAAAGAGTATAGTTAATTATACCTGATTCGAATGCAGGTTTATGCAGGTTTATTCACATTATAAGAAGAATACGACTTAGTCCCGGGAACATACAATGTATATGAGTACTTATAATCTATAGTACAAATATAGTCAGATATATAATAAACCGGCCAATATGTTATTACTTACCTACAGCAATCGGTAAGCAAAATAATGTATCTGTGTTTCGTATAAACCGGTTACTTGAATGAATAGAGCAACTAAGTAGTAATGTATAAACTGAAATAATGAAAAATGTGATAAATATTGAATACAATAAAAACGTACTTTTATAGTAAATGAATTAACATATTACTTACAAAGTATTATGCAAAATAAATAAGAAACATGGAAAGAGTTTAATCTTCCTCAAATGCAATAGATAAAGATAACTGGAAATTACTATACACAATTCTTGTACCTAACAGATACTTTAAAATTTAATTAAATTGTTTGTTGTTTCATCATTAAATAGTCTACAGCTAACTATTAGTCTACAGGTAAATAGTCTACAAGGTAACTAAAACACGGTATCTAATGTATTTCGTTTCCATTTGACATTATATTATGAATATTTTAAGAGTGATTGCAATGTGTTTGAAATTATATTTAATTGGCAATAAATATTAGCGGGAAAAATAGTAAAATCAACTATTGAACGATTAATATAGCTCGTTCAACAAATTATGCTGTCGGTTAAATACTCATTTTCTTTGTAATGATCCTTATTTTTAATGGTTAAATTTAAAGGGAGAAGTTTATTTTTGAAAGTCTTATTTATTTTGTGTTAGAAATAATGAATAGTATTAAATTAATTAATCAAAAATATAAACCGAAGCGGTATCTTCTGGTGTGTATATTTACTTTAATTACCAATAAAAATAGGACAATTCAAAATGTGTTATAATATATGATTAAGTTATAAAGGTTTATATTTTCCTTTAGAAATATGTAAACCCGAAATTTCAAATATTAGCAATTATATCAGAATATTATAGAGTTTTAATGAATATATATATATATAAATAAAATGAGTAAAAGATATTAATTCGTGATCTTCGGAAAACATGACGAACTCATCCAATTGATTCACAAATAAAGTTTTTGCAATTTCAGAACAGTTAACACTCTATATATAACGTTATTAAATCGAAAGCTTTAAATAATAAGCAGTAACTATAATTAAATTTTATACTTACTAAGAGTAGTTATGGCAGAACATCCAGCAAGCATCCAAGTAAATGAATCCCACGTAACGATATTTAATTTTTTTGTCAAAAGTAATATTATAATCACGGGCCAAAATGCCATAAAACACGCAAGTCCTAAACAATATAAGAAGCATTAGACTTTGATATAATATACTCAAATATCAGTTAACTCTATATTGCAACTTACCGATACTAGAATATAAAAATAGCAGTTTTCTCATCGTTAATGATTTATTAATTTTTTTCATAATAATCTGGAAAAATAAAAAAAGTATAAAACTATTGATTTAAATAAGTTAATTTTGAAACAAAACAGTTAATGTATTTATTATATATAACGAAAGTGTTTATTTAACTAACAATGCGTGTCAAGAGTTACTACTAAAATGCTTATTTTATATTCAGTATAACAACTTTATTATCTAATATGCTCACACACAGCTTCTGTGTACAAAGCAATAACAGTAGATACCGAAAATAATGATGCAAGCGATCAAACTACACAAAAAAGATTATTACTTATTTTTTTAAAAAACACCTTGAAATACAATAGCTATGCAAACGATACAAACTGCAAGTCAAAACATGGTAAAAAAGACACTATGAAAGTCATTAGGCTAAATATAAATTGCAAAATGAATAAATAGTAGGCTACGAATAAATAAACAAAAGTAAATATCCGGGCAGAAAAGAAAACATAAATGAAGACCTTATTTATTAACAAAAACAAAATATTGTCCATTTCAGCATTTAAACAAAAGAAAAAAATTTCTCGACACTAAAATGCGAATTTTCAACGAATACATCAGTCCAATCGTCCGCTACAATTCTAAACTTCGGATACAAAAATAAAACACCATTCAAATAATAATCATTCGCAAATGTTTCATACAGTTTACGTTTAAAGACATTTTCCAAACCTAACACACAAATCGGTATAGGAAAGGGAAGTATTATATGAAATTACAGATTATTATTATTATATCAATTACAGATAAACACCTATTAAAGAAAACGAAAAACTGTCCTTGAAGCAATCACAAATGATATATTTATAGCTTTGAATTCCAAAAACTCACGTTGTAGAATATTGCAAGTACATAATAAAAACTACTGGAGAAACTTTAGAAAACATATTTTACATTATTTACACCATTTTTTGTGATTTAACTAAGAACATACACGTGCCATACGTTTTTCAATTTTAATATAATTATTTCAATGTTTTGTATTATTTAATTTTTTTAAATATCTTTTAAATATATTGCAGCTATATTTATTGTGTATTATAACTTTGATATATATATTTTTTATTGATTATTTTTTATTAAAATATGGTAATATGTATTTTTTTATCCATTTATTTGTCAAAGTGTCATAAGCTATTTTGAATTAGCAGGGACTCAACCATTAATAGCAAAACTAGCAAAAGTGGGTAGGAGGATTAAATACTACAATCATTTTGTTTCATCATTTGAATGGCCCCCCATTATGTCGTTCTACGACGATTATTTCGTTTTGGCTATTCTACTTATGATTTAAAATTTTATTTCTTAAATATTGCACATTTAATATTGAAAGAATTCATCACCTTATAGAAACTGAGTCTCCCTAAAACAATAACTATCCTTGAGGGCCATCTTCGTAATAAACGGCCCTCTTACTGAATAACTGACCAAAAAAATTTGATCACTACTAAATTTACATTTCATAACTAAAATTTACATTTTTGAAAAATTGCCTATCTTTTAGTATGATTTCGATCCCCCTGCATTGTGATTTCCTCTAAATATATATTTAACGTTCGAAATATGTACTATTTTATTCCGAAGATGTTACCTTTTGTTTTTGCACCAGTTTAAAGCTTTCGAAAAGTGCCGCCAATCATCCTGTTATATATTTACAGAACGTGTAGACTTTAATCCGACTACGTTTTTGAGCAAAATTATAAAATAAACGGATTACTCTGTCACTATTGTTACAGATAACTTATATTACTTCTCGTTCTTTAAGTAAATTAATATATTTTTTCATATAATATTTTGTAAATTTAGTGATAATAATGGATAAAAAGACCGCTTATATTTATGATATTGGTCAAAATATTCGCAAGATTTGCGTGAATTTTGGATCTATATAACATAATGAGAGTATTTCAACGTTTTATGCCGATATTAGAAGTACGGACAATAAAAACAGAAAAAACGTCGTTGGAAAATGTAAATTATGACTCACTGTTAACATTTTTCTACTAAAAAGTATTTCAAGTTATTTCTTGTATATGCACCATATATATAGTATAATAACAAAGTTTAAACAATCATATTCAAAGTAATTAATTGGTCGAATAAAGTTGTATTATCACCATTAAATACACACCATGAACGTCGCTAGCATTGCCGTCCCAGCTACTGCAGATGTCTTGAGTCCCATTAACTCGATGTCGATGTAAAAATCAATAATTGCTCCACTGAGTGAAACAATTAAGCCAATAATCTGAATAAGCAGAAACATATTTCACAACGAATGATGCACTATAATTTAAGGTTTTCTATAAAAAGACTGACATAAATTTATTTTAATTTAATTTATAAAATTAATATGTGTACATTGTATTATAGTTGTCTTGATAAAAGTGAAAATCACTCACACCAATATTGAGGTGCTATATACATGACACATTTTGGAAAATTAATTAATCTATTGTATGAAAATATATAAGTTGTTACATGTTGGTTGACAAACCAAAAACATTTCAGGTTGTAATAAATCGTTCTGAACCCAAAACGTTTTGTTTATTTAAGATATTTGTATATATCTTATTCTAGGCCTAGTTATTTAACCTATTCGGAAACTATATATTATACAATAATATGGAATAGTATAATGGTAAAAATCAGAAGTTTGAAAAGAATCGACTTAGCCCAAAAATAAGAAAACTACACACAATTCTAATGATTTTTATCAGGGATGTTGTTGAACTTATATAATAGTATATAACAGATTTAAACAGTAGCTATCCATGGTTATACAATAGAGCCTATACGTTATTATTTCTATATATCAAAGAGCCACTCGAACTCAGTAATTTAAAAAATAAATAAAAAGAAAATAATAATAATTTGTTTATAAAACTGAAATATTTTTAATGTGTTTTAATTGCCAAACGTTGCGAATTTCATTTTATTTAAGCACACTTTTGTTTTACTGATGATTTTGACGTTCAGTCATTGACAACAACGAAATTCTATGCTTGTATTATTCTAAAATCAAATTTTTACAATCACATTGATTATATCCTATATTATATCAATGAGATGAGAAGAGATTTATACTTATTCTAGAATATTGCAACAATAATTGTAAGTTATGTACACTCACCCGCATTGTGGTAAATTGTTTGTGCAGAATGGTCCAACAAAAGAAGGAGTGAAAACAGGGAAGGGTCGCGTACATAACAGCAACTTTGAAGACTGGGAGCCTCCGTAATGCATTGAAAATGAGGTAAAAACTCAAATAAAACAGCGGCGTCAGTAGCCCGAGTCGTTTGAAAATACTGTACGGTGATGGTTTGCTTCTGAATAAAATAATGAAGTCTTCTCTAAAAGAATGAAAATATATGTTATGTGTACGCTACGACTCTTTTTATAATAATTTTTTTATAAGTACGTAAACACTTTGGTTATTTTCGTGAAAGTAAAGAATATATATATATATAAATAAATAAATAGATCCTTTATTAATAACAGTAAAGGGGGATTTTGTAAATGACTATATTTTTATTTTTAGATTAAGACTTCTTATCTAACTCCTTTTTCAAAAATATTTTAAAATTTCACAACCCAAATATTTCTTAACGAAAGAAGTATCCAGTATTGCTTTATACCGAGTTAAATATATGTAGATGTAAATTGAAAAATATATTCTATAAAACGTTTATTTCGTGAAATATTATAATTATAATAATCTATACATATTTAACAATTCATATTGGGGATTATTTTTATCAAACAATATTATATTAGTCAAACAATTTAGCAAATTTAGATATCACGAATTTGCCTATCATTTGCATAACATGGAAATGTTTATTGTGGATTATGTAATTATGTTTATTATAATAATTTAGTTTTTACACTCAGTTTGGTCAATATTATTATCAATAAATCCAATGCTTTTATGCTTTCTATGTAACTATTTAAAATACTTATTAAAAATAATCAAAGCAGAATTTATACACTGAAATATATATCAACTAAATTATATATACATATACATTGTTTCTACTGTGAAGAATAATTATGTGATATTAATAACAATTACGTAAATAAATACTTAATAGAATTTTAAATATATTGTAATTCCCTAGCAGCATAATTATAAAAGAAAAAAGAATTAACTGCCGGTGGCTTCTAAATTAAATTAAATATTTTCATTAAAAAAAAAATCTTTATATGAAACGTCAACCGAATGTGTTATCAAGTAAATTTAATGAAACAACGTATATTATATCAATCCTTAAACCATTAACTAAAATTGAATTTTAGAATTTAAACGATAAATCAAAAATAATTAAAAAAATAAAGTTCCAAATTATTATTATTTTGGATATAGGCCTATTGTATATCACTGTAGTTTTCGTAGTGAAACATTTCGTTTTTAATAATATTCAATTTTAATTATCTTTCTATATAAATTCACTAAAATCACCTCACTTGAAAATGTCGACGTAACTTTCCTCTTTATCCCGTCTTGTAAGCCACTTGCACAGAAAGGTAACGGGATAGAGAACCATCAGGCTACCGACACAGAAATAGGCAATGAACACAGGTGTGGCCATATTAGTGTCATTACCTTCAAACAGCGAGGGCAATTCTTTCTCATTTGAAGTGAGGTTATTTCGAGTTACAACAGAGCTGACATTAGTTGTGTGCGATAAGGCGGAGAAATTGGCCGTAAACCTTGTCCCGAACGTATTCTTCACTAGACTGAGAGCCAACACGAAAGACAGTGGAGTTAGAAATATGAGAAAAAATCCTCGAATAAAACACAAAAGCTTTTTCTTTCCATACTGCTTTTTCAACGGCATTGGTAAATTCTATAAGGTAAAATTTGTATGCAAATAATTAGGTTTTAAACATTTATGTAATTAATACATTATACATTAATACATAATTAATGCATTCATATAATTAATTACATTGCTTAATTAGCGCACGTAATCAACATATATAATATTTTACATTTAGAGATACGTGTATTACAAGATAGCTCTATTTGTGGATATCAGTAGCCTATAATTCTAATATAGACGTTTCCCGCTCCATATTGACTCCATGAAACTAATATATATAAAACGCTTCAACTAGAAATGATTTGACCACTTCTTGTGTAAACTTATCTAATTTGGCCTTATCTTGTTTGATACTTATAAATCAATCCTGTTTTGATTTTATACCGTTTAACTGTAAACAACCTATTTTATGTTAGTAATCTCTTATTGTTTCTAAGCAACATGTTTGATGTTAGTAATCTCTTATTGTTTCTAAGCAACATGTTTGATGTTAGTAATCTCTTATTGTTTCTAAGCAACCTGTTTGATGTTAGTAATCTTTTATTGTTTCTAAGCAACCTATTTGATGTTAGTAATCTCTTATTGTTTCTAATCAACCTATTTAATGTTAGTAATCTCTTATTGTTTCTAAGCAACCTATTTGATGTCAGTAATGTCTTATTGTTTCTAAGCAACCTGTTTGATGTTAGTAATCTTTTTTGTTTCTAAGCAACCTGTTTGATGTTAGTAATCTTTTAATGTTTCTAAGCAAACCTTTTGATGTTACTAATCTCTTATTGTTTCTAAGCAACCTGTTTGGTGTTAGTAATCTTTTATTGTTTCTAAGCAACCTATTTGATGTTAGTAATCTCTTATTGTTTCTAAGCAACCTATTTGATGTCAGTAATGTCTTATTGTTTCTAAGCAACCTGTTT
>JAUZND010086842.1:0-15523 GCA_034780555.1 Coelogynopora nodosa | reverse complement strand
ACATTATTTGAGTTCCAAAAAGTGTATGTCAGTTGATGGCGCTAGGACGGAACTTATATATATATATATATATATATGTATATATATATAATATAATGTATTGTACATGCTTGCCGTGTACTTGGGAATGCATGCATATCTATACACTGATTATAAAGCTAAATACGCTACAATCGTATATATATAGCCAATTTATAATTGATTAAAAGTAATAAAGTACTTGGAAATGTGTTGTTCACCGCTTAAGAAGGAAAGTAAAAATCACAATGTTTTCAAATTTATTGTATTTATTGCTATCCTATTCAGCCAATGGGTGAGGCGTATATATTACACATTGACAAACCAGCGTTTAACCTAAATAGTTAAATACTTTTTATATTTAATGCATTATTCTATGGTATACAGTTTTTCACTGTGATTGTGAATTTATAACTTGCTATCTGATCAGAATATTGATTAGATGTCAGTTTAGTGGTAAATAGGTGTCAATTATACGGCCATAATAACTGAAAAAACAAAATTTAGCACATTAATGTAAGCCGGTATGGTAGTCAGGGTGTCATCCCAGACCTTAGTACAGAGGACCTCATCTCATACCAGATCATACAAATTCTTGGTAATGTTTTTTTAATTGATCTTGTAATCGAAAATCTCATAAAGTACGCCTAGGAGTGGCCTTATGTCAATATTATAAACAACTATTTAGAAAGGCTAAAATAAACTTTTAAATAACAATATTATTTATGCGCATTATGTGGTGATATTCCATTTTAAATTTTCGTTTCATACCTAAATAGCAAAAGTTTGAAAATATTCGAATGAAAGAACGCAGTAGAATTTGAAGTGTCTTTTGAAAATGTATATTTTAACATAAAACTGATTCATATGACATAAATACAAAATAAAATAATTCCCGAGAGTGAACACGAACGAAACAAATGCACACACACATCGATTAAATCAGAACATCTTAATTAATAAAAGGTCAAAAGTCCTCAGAGTTGAACATCCGTCTACAATTGGAACTTTCATTTTCTGGACTTCAATGCTGCTACGAATTTGTCAATCACTTCATCAGAATCAATTCCTTTCGCGAAGTCACTTTCAATTGATAAAAGCGCAAGATCGGAAAGCTTCGATTGTCCCATTTGTAGATCGCCTTCTGTGTGTTATCATCACTTATGTCATTAGGTATCATCGAGAAAATGCCAAAAGATGAATATAGCAGAAGATATGGTTGTAAAAGATGAATGAACGTTTGAATGATTTAGCATAATTTGAGTTATGTATTATGTAATCCAGTTGGGTTATATTCTATGAACATTAGTTGGACTCGAAAGTGTATATTAGGAATTAGGCAACCATTGAACATTTCAGATTGTTGGCTCTACCAGATTTTTTGACTTGGTATAATTTTGACACAATATAATTGAAGAAATGCTATGTATAATACAACGCTGACGTAATAAACGAATGTACTACTTTTTTTAAAGTGTTTAAAGTATTATTTTTTCTTTTTTATGCTGTTAAGCTGTTAATATAGGATGCGGTACTAACAAAATTTCCTGCAGACTTAGATAAAAATGGATTTATGTTTTTGATAAAAATAGGTTTAAAACATTTTTTGACTGTATTTTTTTTATATATAGGGAAAAAAATTGGAAAATGCATTTAATATTGATGATATATGTAGATTTATTTATCGAATTATTTAATTATCGATTTATTTATTGATATTGATATTGATATCGATTGATCGATTTAATATTGATGATATAATGACTGATTTTTTAAAAAAGATATAATTTTTAGCTTGTGAATATTTTAACTTAATAACAATTAAAATAATATTTTAAATTTTAATTAATTCAGATCAGTTCACAAACATTACAATGTTAATTAAGAAGTTTTATTAATCTTAGGGGGAGGGTGAAGGTTGTTTGCATCGCAAAATCGATTTGGGTATCCTTCTGACATTTTCAGGTTGTGCTTAGTTCTTAATGAACTTTTGATAGCATATATTTACTATTATATAATGTAGAATTTGATAATATAATATATAACTCAAAATTAGAAAAAATATTAATTTTTAGACACTTCGTAGGTTTTATCTTTATCGAAAACAATAATTTTTTTAAGCTGAAACTGTCCCTTGATTTATTGATATATTTAGATACTATCTGGTAAAATATTGATTTGGTGCCTACTAATAATGTATTTGTTTGTATCATTAATAATGAAATATCAAATGTTTAAAAATGTTTATTCATTCAGTTAATGAATTATTTTGTTAGCACATTTTTCTGGCTGAACAGACAGCTAACCAAGTCTGAGTAGATAACAAATGATAAATTTAGAATCACAGTAAATAAACAAACGATAATATATACTGAAAAGATTTATAAAAAAAGTAATCCAAAAGTTAAAAGCTAGTGAGTCAATTCTACTTGACGCCTCCTCGACGCCTCCTATATATGGCTAAATTGCCTTCCAAATGAACAGTTATAGGTTAATACTTTATATGCATTCAGATTTGTAGTTAAAACTTTAAAATTAAAATTACTATATTTAAAATTATAATTACTATATTTAAAATTATAATTACTATATTTAAAATTATAACTACTATATTTAAAATTATAACTACTATATTTAAAATTATAATACCATATTTAAAATTATAATTACTATATTTAAAGTTATAATTACTATATTTAAAATTATAATTACTATATTTAAAATTAAATAAATATTTCATCTGTTTAAAATAATTAAATTCTAGTATATTCGATCAACACGATTATAACTAGTTATTAGAGTCCATTTACCACCATTGTTGGGATCAAATGAAGACAATTAATAATTTATACCATATGCGCAGTATTAACATATATAATCGGCATTTTCAGATAACAACCCTCAACAGCAGCAACAAGAGCCACCAGCAGCAATGGTGACAACCGCAACTCCACCAGTAGCAGCCGCCACAGCCGTCCTAGTCCTTGTCATGGCCCTGCTGCGCCCAGCCCCGGCAGCACCAGCCGCGGCCACCAGTGGCGGCGACAGCGGTGAACCTCCAGGACGGGAGCTGGCGACCCCGAGGGGACGCAGCATCCTGCAGATGCTCAAACTGGTTGGCGACATGAAGATCCAGGACGCCGACACCTCGAACAAGGAGCGGACCATGCTGGCCGAGGCGAACAACAATATCACATCGCGGCTAGCCAACCTCGACTTCGCCATCAACATGACGGCGATACCGATCATGAAGATGCGGTCGCCGACCAAGTTGATCTCCGAGGTGATCTGCTCCTCGATCGGGAGGCACATGCTGCCCTACCACAAGATCTGCGAGTCGATCAGCGCGCTGTTCATAGTCAGCACGACCTACGAGGAGATCTCGAAGGAGCTGGAGTACATTATGCACCTTACCGCGTCGTTTGGCATCCCCTCCCTCACCTGGCTTCCCGATAGAATGGGTCAGTTACAGGTAGGCCGAATAGATGTCTCTACATTTTCTGTTTCTCTTCTATGTAATGCAATAGATTGAAAGGTTGAAATCCCGATATATGATAAACATATGTATAAACGTTTATATTTATGCGATGTAGTTATTAGCTTCTGCTAAATTTAGTAAATTAATTATAAATTAGCAAATAAGCTTAAAATTAAATTTTAAAAAATGACTTAAAATATTTAAAAACAAGTAAGTTATTGGATTAAATGCAAATCATGTAAGGCATAAGAAGGTACAAGTTATAAAATGAATAGTCATAATAAAACGGATTAAATAGGAAATAATGAATGATGAAGTCTGTGTACATTTTTGTATGTATGTTTAGTTATAATTGTTACAGTACTAGCACAGCTTTTAAAAACAAAGTAAATAGTAAATAAATAGTAAGTAAACTTGTATAAATAAAATAAATAGTAATACAAAGCAACGCAAAGAAAATTTCAAATTCTGTAAAGAATGAAAATATTTTCTCGCCTCTTCACCAAAGTATCCCTTATCATGACTACTGTTTTCCATTTTTTGGTGTTTTTGTGTATGTAAATGAAAACTTTTGCTATAAATAAAGAGTGCTTTTTTCTTCATCGTTTAATTATAGCCTTTCTTCGCTCAGCTAATCACGAACTAAATAATTCGGTAAATTCTGTAAAGTAGGATATTTATGTATATATTAAATTGTAAGCTTAATAGAAACATAATATACCATATTTCTATAACGAAGACATTTTGAAGTTGATATACAACCGAGCACAGTTAGGGTAGAAGTAACTTTTAATAAAATTTACCTATACAGATATAGTTTGATTCTAATATCTTCTTTTCAGAAACGTAAACATATATGTTCAGATACATAAAAATATATTCAGATACATAAAAGTATATTTAGATACATACAAAATTTTCAAATACGTATATATTATATACCGTATGTTCAGATACGCATATATATATATATATATATGTTCTGACGAAACGTACATGTATGTTTTGTTGATACGCTTATTTAAATATGTACATATATAGTACAAACAATTATGTACCCGTTCTTGTATTTTGCATTGTTTTATTGAACTCCAAGTTTCGTTTCTGTTGGAAATGATATGTATTAGTTCTCTCATCTTGAGTAAACCATACCAAGTGTTTGCTTTGAGTAGCAAAAACTTGCTCAGTTTTGCTCAAAGCAAAAACTTGGTATAGTTTACAGAACATGAGAGAACTATTATATATCATTTCTAACGGAAACGAAACTTAGAGTTCAATAAAACAATGCAAAATACAAGAACGGGTACATAATTGTTTGTAAGTAAAGTTTAATATGTTACTACATAAAGGTTGGTAAAGATATCACTTAAATCTGTTTTAAATACTTGGCTTTGAAAACACATTGAAAAATAAAAATAAATTGTAGCACAATGGAGACTGACAGATTCCGATGTTTGGAAAGCGATGGTTATTAGTATAATTACATAAAATATGTTATGTTACTTACAGTGTTCTATTTAGCTATTAAGAAAATTAAGAAAAAAATAAATTCATCAACAGCATCGCTTGTCCTAATTCAATACGTGGAATATTATAAAATCAAATGTGGACAATTGTATGGAAAAATATGTTCCTTTGGAACGTAACCAGAGAAATAAAAATTCTATACACCGAAAACACTTTTGCCAGCTTAAATATATTGATTGATTATATAGATTGATTATAGCCGTTTGTACAAGAACGCTATGAAGTACATATACAAAGTATATATTACACTAAAAAGATCCATCTAATTATATATTACAAATCCATAAATAACAATCTTTATTGCACATAGCAAATTCCACCTCTTCATAATAATTCAAATTTAGAGAAAATTTCCAATTCTTATAAATATATATCCTTAAATCCATTAAACTAAATTCGACATGCATGAATAGAAACACAATAATTATTACCATTCCATTGGATTAAAACTATTGATCATTCTGTAGCATGGTGCAATACGTGGCCGTTAAACATTGCATTCGGTGGATGTCGTTTATTCTACACGTACGTGACATTGTTCATACTTTTCAAAAAATGAATTGTATAATGTCAAATATCGCATAAATTATGTTAACTAAATTTATGATAAGGGAGTTACTACATATATAGATGTTAAACTTTATATTTCATCACATTGTACTCATGTAATGTTTCGTTTCTAGTGATAAAAACCTTTTATTAATTGCTTTTATTGATTATGTTGGGTCTATTTGAGAAAAATGATTCACCTGTCTGGTCTCCTTACCCTGTTAGAGACATTAACAAATATAGAGAAGGCCCAGCGCTAGTTCACTAAACGTATTCTTAATATGTCGGACTTATTTCGGACGTATTTCGGACTTATTTATTTTATATTATTTTTACAGATTATTATATTCTAGACTTGATATTTTATGTATAACATCTTTTAAATATATAAAAAATTATATTGATTATTGATTATATTGATTACATTGATTATATTGACTTCTGTTTTAAAATAGTGTATACTTTACTAGATATTGCTTTTTCAAAGTTTTTAAATGATAAAAATGCAACCTACAATTTTAAGGGTAATATTGTTAAATTAAGTAGAAAATGAGAAAATTAATTGTTATTGTTGAGAATTTTTTTTCTTCCGTTCCGGGTAGTTCCTATCTGAAATACGTTATAAAATACAATTGTAAATTCTAAATCTTATAATAAAGTAAACCTTATTCCGTTTTGTAACATTTATATGTGAATTTTGCATTTTTAATGCTGTTATTTCTATACAGTATGTACTCTGTATTAATGATATTTTTAAATAGTGTTATAATATCATATATCATATTTTTTATATAATATTGCATTTCACTTTCCACTTCAGCGTAAACCCTGTACCTATACTTGTATTTTGTTTGTCATAAACAATTATGATATTATTACTATTAAAGACCATTATATTATTGCATAATTAGTAGATACATTTTGCGTACAGGTTTCTATATATTGTATAAGATAAAATCGAAAAAAATTTAGAGGAAGTCTAATTTTCGTTAACATAGTCAACAAAGTTTCATACAATGGAAAAACTTTTAACCAACCTGTAAATTATTTTATTCAGACATCTCAGCATTGGTATCCTTCATCGCTTATATTTAAAGACTCGAAGATTAAGAAGCCTTAGGGTTCAATCTTTTTTCCAGTCCCATATAATATGACATATATTGTCAACTAACTTCCTGCCGGGTTGTCGGAATCTTTTCATTTAACTGCAAAAAATTCCGTTCTAAGGCTAATGTTTCATTCGAGTAGATATATACAATATATATAATGCCAATACAAAAATAAACAGCTAGCTTAGTGAATCCATAAACTCTAAATTGACATTTTTTAATTTTTTCGCTAGTTTTGTTTTTTTGTAATGTATAAAATAAGTTAAATAACCATAATTTTTTTATCACGTTAGAGACAAGGCTATTTTTTAGTCCTACAGTAGCGGAGATCCATTCCTTTATTGTTGTTCATTAATGTTGTTATTAGATATATACTACGAAAGCTGCATTGTATAATGAAGAAAGTGTGGAACAAAGTTTACTCGAAAACTTTAATTGGATCAATTACTGAAACATCATTAATAGGAGAAGGGTCGTTTCTTTTTTGCTCACAAATAGAGGTTGTATTAATTAATTCACACAATTTTATCAGGAATTATGCTTCTCTGAGAACAATAATGTCATATATATATATATATCTAGTCAATAATAGAGAAATATTTTGAATAAATATAATGTTGCTTCATATAATTTCATTCAAATATAAACTGTGTAACACTATATTAAAGTTATGTTTGTATGTAAGGGTCTGCTTAATTTTGATAACTTACGTTACTATGAATCTTACAAAATACGGAACTTATTTCATCTGAATAATAGAGATAATTATATTTAAAGTTTTTGAACATATTTAAAATTTAGTTAACTGTCAATTTATTATTATTTTGTGTTTTAAGTTGTAATTTCAATTATGAACTATTTATAATATCTATACATTTTTTAAATAAATTTTTATTATTCAGATTGAAAATTCACGTTTTTTATAGTTTTTGATTTAGAACTGGTAGATTTGTATAATCAACATTTTTTTACGAAATGCGTTTTTGCTAGCTAAATAAAAATATATAATTCTGCTCTTGTATATATGCAAGTACTTTTCATAACACTTTATAAAATATGTTAAATTGTTTAAATTGATTTTTTTTGAAAACTAGGTACATTACTAGGTACAACAACATTCGATTGAAAATATCGACTAATTATTTTTTGTTTTTGTTGAACAGAACTGTCGGCATCTATATACTCGTACTAGGTATACATAATGAGTTTTAACCATTTTTATATTGAATTAAAATTGATGCGAGTCATGTCATTTATGTCCAATTATAACTGAAGCATATAACATAGTTCACAAATGTAAATATAATATAAACTAGTACTATACTGTATGGTTCAAAGTAAAACAAATATACATCTAATGAAACATTTAGCAGTCTTCAACAGAACTTATAAATAGCATTAAAAACAAATACTCAACCGTATTTACAGTTATCTCTAAATTAGAAGACAGTCCTCTTCTGGAACAGAGGCGATAATGAGAATATTATGTCGCTTTAGATTTCCGAGTAACCCTTCTCACCATTTAAAGATAAATGAAACACTGCAAAAGAAACTGATACGGTGACTCTAGTGGCTATTTCAGTATTGTGTACCCCAAGTTGTATTCTATTGATTATTATATTTTAGGTAAAATCTATCACTTAATTATTATCTGTCAAAAATTATTGACATGATTTTTTTTGGTTATCAGATTTATTTTAAATTTAATTTTATATTGAAACATTTTTAAAATTAAAAAATATAACTAAAACTTTTATGACTTGGGTAAACTGTTCTTGTTTTACAAATACTATGTTAAAAAAGTCGATCAACTTCGTGGGGGGGGGGTTTCTGGCATATCATTAAAAAGACATGACATGAAAAAATTAATTTGGAACATGCTGTTGATTGTTAAAATCAATTATAAGGAATTAGATACAGAATGAAAAGTTAAATTGTAATTTTTATTTATATTTGTATTATAACTATTACTTAAAAGTAATACTAACCAATTTAATAAAATAGCGATATAAAAAAAAAACTATGTTTGAAAAATATTAGTTTACTAAATGTAAAAAATGACAGCATTGATTAAATAACGATAACAAATACAGGATCTTTAAGATATTTGTACAAACAAACAAACAAACAAACAAACAATCAATCAATCAATCAATCAATCAATAACACAGCCCAACTAATGAAACCCACTATATTCCGAGAGTTACTCGTACACAATGCAACAAGCCTGTGGAAAAAAGACTAAGCTGGAGCCATGTGATACAGGGGAACCCTAAAATTTTTTTTTATTGTGCTGGGCTAAAATGACTCAATGGTTCTCAATGGTCCCCTCAACGGTCCTCAACGGTCCTCTCAACGGTTAAAGTGAATATTTACGTAAGATTCACTAATTAATAGTAATTAATAGTAATTAATACAGTACTTAATAGTAAAATGTTGTTTTAGAAATATACTATCATTGCATTTCCACTACTGCTTTTAATAATTGATTAAAACAGTATGTTGGTCAATAGTAAGTACAAAAAGTTCCAAATAATTTAGCTTTTCTTTTATATATTTCTAATTAATTTACAAAAAGTCATAATTAAGTTATAATTAAAAAAAGTCTTACAACACCTTGAATGTTGATATTTTTATCTACTGAGTATCAATTAAAAATATAAAACAAGTTTTAAATTGGTCGACGTTTCAGGAATATAGTTCTCTTTCTCTAGACACAACATTTACAATAAAATACAATTATGAACAACTATAATTATTTCAAATATAAAATTAAAATTGTAATAGGATCTGTAACTGAGATAAAAAATATGATTGTTTACAAGGTGAATAAAAATGTTCCATAAAAAGAACTAAATTTGCCCATTTTTAAGTTAAAACCAGTTAATGAGATTTTTAATTAAAAAAAAAACTATCCATGATATTTTGTTTTTAAATATATCACTTTCTAAAACCACGTTCTACTATGTTATATGATTGTCCAAAATAAAGAGGATCTTTATTATCATTCATCTCTTCTAATTTTTCACCTTATTTGACATTTTCAGAATTGCATGAAACCAATTTAATTATTCGCATCCACAAGTTTATTTCGTTTAACCTATAATTAGAGTTTCAAAGTTGTTTAAATTGTGGTTTTGATTGTACAACGTCTACGGATAGAAAAATACTCTCCCTTTTTTTGTGTTACAAATAGCAACTCGATAAAAAGCGACAATCGGCAAATGTAAATGCTTCATGTACGTCGAACATAACATGTAATATAAAAATTAATTATTCTGATTGCATGACTCGAAGAAGATTTCATGTTATTCTAAATTAAATATTTCAAATATTAATACACTCATATTGTAAAGTAAACATTCGTAAGTCTGAAATATGGGCACGCTTTGGTAAATCTCTCAAATATTAAAAAATAAAAAGATTTTGTAAGTTAATTTTGAATATGTATTGTATATATGTATATATATGGGAATAATAAGTAATTTTAATTTCATCAAGTGATTTCAAGTGATAATATTATAAATATAATTGAAATTAAAGTTTGTTTAAAAATATATATCGAACTATTGATATATTTAAAAATAGCAAGTAATTATATAAGAAGTAATGAATACGTTTTTGAACTTTACTATATCACGTAATTTAGATAAACACACGTAAAGTGATCTAATCATTTAAAAAGGATTTTATTGGTGTGAATATGTTGATTAGTAGTGAAAAGGTGAAACAAAATAGTGAATTCTAGCTGAATATATATATATTTAATAACATTCACCTTTAGTTAATTAGGTTAATTTGTTGCTAGAATATTTAATATATACAATGTTACAATATTTTTAGTAATAAAATAATAAAATTTAACAGTGTTTAGCAATAGGGAAGAATATCTCGATTAGTGAAATTGTTAATTTTTAATCACATCTGTTTTATTAGTTAATTAATAAATACATCAAGCAATTAGACAGCAAGTAAATTTTCGAAATGTTTTCTAACTATTTAGTGTACGAATATATTATAATACTATATCGTATACTAAAGTTTAGTTTTTCATATTTGTCATCTATTAGTAAATTGTATCAATATACAAGTGTAATGTTGGAATTATTCAGTAATATATATGTATATATATAACATTATTAATTCAATTGTTTATAATCATAAATTTTATTATTATTTCGTAAGTTGTCACTAACTATATATCATTTTATACAACGAAATATAAAGATCCAACATTATTCTCAACAAACATAATAATCGCATACTATACAAAAACTCATGTCAACTATTTAGATTCAATTTGGTTGTTTCACCTACACTTCCTCCCAGTTCCCTTCCTTTCCTATAGTCATATGCTAATGATTCAGAATTATTGTTCAAGTGGCCTTCCTATGCATCCGCTTTTTAACAGATAAAAAATGCCACAGGAAGTTCAAAGCGGATAACCGACACACATCATCAGTCGGAATAAGAAGGAAAAACACCGAAAAGACATCGAAGCGATATTAAGTGGCGCTATCGGGGAGAAAAAAAGGGAACGCTTCTTAAAATTCAGCCATTTTAATCTCATATAATAATATCTCCCCGTTTAACAAAAGCGGGGTGAGCATCCTGGTTGTTTCCTTAAAAATAGCGAAAAAATCAATGAAAAAAATAGTTAATTGAATTATCCCTAAAATATCTCGTGAAATAATAGAACGGAATGAATTAATGTGATTAAGGTTAAGCCGCAATTCAAAATTGATAGCATTAACAGCATGTAAGACGTATTGTTAAGCTGCCGAAATAATATTACAAACTTAATTTTTAAATAAATCCATAAATTGAAAAATAAATGAATTAATGAATTAATAAATAAATCAATAAATTAATGAATAAATAAAGTAATGAATTAATAAGTAAATCAATAAATTAAAGAATAAATGAATTAATGAATTAATAAATAAATCAATAGATTTATGAATAAATAAATAAATAAATAAATAAATGTATTAATAAATAAATCAATAAATTAATGAATCGATAAATTAATAAAACAATAAATTAGTGAATCAATAAATTAACGAATCAAAAAATTATTGAATTAATAAATGAATGAATCAATAAATTAATGAATCAGTACTTGAATGAATAAATAAATAAAGGTATCAATAAATTAATGTATCAATAAATAAATCAATCAATTAATAATTCAATAAAAATTCTATCGAAATAAATCAATCAATACATTAATGAATAAATAAATAAATAAATAAATAAATGTATTAATAAAAAAAGAATTAATCAATAATCAATGAATCAATAAATAAATGAATCAATAATTAATGAATCAATAAATGAATGAATCAATAATTAATAAATTAATAAATTATACTCCTATGCTGCTCTTAAAATAATTATGAAATGATCAATATGTTTAGTTATACTTAAAATGATTTATAAATGACAAAGATGTTAAAATCGAAGTACAAGTATTCTATTAATTTTACTGCTTTTAAAATGTCATTAAAAAATAATGAAACATCTAATTACTTGGTCCTATTGTTTCTGATATTGTCAAGTCTATACGCTATAATTTATGCTTACAGGTCAAGTGTACCCTATATAAACACGACTCTATATAGATGTAGTTATAAACAATACAAAACATTTATTTACATATTTCGTGAACTTTTGGGAAATATTAGTTTTTATGCTGCAAAATAATGTTTAGTTAGAAATAATTACCACTATTTATTGTCAGTTAAAATATTGCAGTATAATTGTTTTTAAATGTACATTTGTATTATCAGATTAAACTTATAACAAGCTGAAGTAAACCAGTTTTTTGGACACTTTTCAGAGACATTATAAAAATCATTCACACCAAAAAAGTATAGGCAATACCTCAATATACCGTAATGCATTATTTACAACTTTTAAGGGAAGAGTTCAATCATTTAAAATCGTTATTTCAAGAAGTTAGAACAATTCAGAATGATTAATTACTTGTTCTAGATATTATATGAAACATTATTATATTTTAGTTTTGTTCTATTTTAGTTTTGTTCTATTTTAGTTTTGTTCTATTTTAGTTTTGTTCTATTTTAGTTTTGTTCTATTGCAGTATTCGTTATGTAATTTTGTGCTATAAGGCACTAATGCCACTATTCTCCGTTATCTATTTCATGATCAGCTAGTTACGTCAATAATGTAAATTTTAAAATAAATACTAATATAATTAAAGAATAATGAAAATTAAAGTAAGAATTTCTTTTGATCTAGTATGAACCAAGGGTATTTTAAATCCACCATGAAAAAAATCTCTACTTGCTTTAAATGGTTTATTCGGGATTGAGGGTTGGATTTTATACAATTTCCACCTAAAATATTGTACATTCTTTACTGTCTATATACTGAGCAGTTCAATAAAACAATTGTTGTAAGAGGCCCATTCTTGTCGGGGTATCATTCTGTATTTCAATCTATTATAAGAAATATTGGCTATCATTTTAACGTCAAAATACCCAGTTTTAATGATTTTTTCAAAGCAAAAAATCTCTAATATTTTACTATTTTCAGATATAAAATAAATTAAAATTGTGGAACTATTATATAGAATGTTCTGTATAGTGTTTTTTTATCTTCTATACATTGCTTTTCATTGATTAATTCACGCATATATACGTCTTTCGAGACGTATTGGTGGCTCTATTGAAGTATACAAAAAATAACGTATACAAGTATACTGTACATAGCAAGAATGTTATAAGCAAAAAAAATGGTTTCTGCATTTTCACCAGATCGTGATGTATATATATATTCTAACTGATGAATGTTTAAAACGAATTTAAAAAAAACCTTTTTGACAATATGGCTAAAGACATCAATTAAAACCGGTATCATAGTAATTTATATCTATTTGTAACAGATTTAGGACATATTTAATGATATCTGTCCATTAAATACATTTAGTTATAACTCCAGACAGTAAAATATACCAGTTTAAGATGCACATAGTATGTCCCGCGTTTAATTAGTGACTTTTTGACAGACAATTTTAGTTACCGCAAAATATTATGTTTGGACGGATTGTTCTTTTTGTTCATGTCGTAATAGGATAAAATTTGGATACCATTTTTATCCAATTACGATATTTTTGAACGGCTTTATAAATGTTTGGGCTGTCGGCGAGGGGAGGCAGGACAGTATTCGCTTATGATTACTTTATAAGAAGAATAATATGTTTTAAGAACCGATATCGAATCGGTAAAAATAGATTTAATTTGATAGAAATTGCTTAATTTATATTATTATTGTTATTATTGTTATTTATTATTATTATTGTTAATATTGTTTATATTATTATTTAGAATTCAATTCTTTATAAAACTACGGAAAACTGTGGAAAACATAATTAATACGTGTTTGAAAATGTTAAACATAATGTACATTTTAAACTTAAAGCAACGAGAGAATATGTGTGTACCGATTATCCCCATCCCCTTTCTTGATCCAGGCACCCCTTTTCCCAGGTGGTGTTTGTGCTGAAGATTTCATAATTAACACAAGTTTAGTCAATTACTGTAATATGCAAGGATACTTCAAATTATAAGTCGACACAATTGTTCATATAACTGTTAACATAATAGATTTGTATTTACAAGTCTAAAAAGAAATCTTACTTACAAGAAAGGAACTTAGTTGTCCCGGTCAAATATCTATAGAAGGTGTTTTGCTATTTTAAGATGAAACAGCTGTCGAATTTTGTATTTTTGTTTCACCTCATAGCGGAACTTATAGCGGAACTTGACTAAACTACAATATCATAAAAATTGCTTATTAAATTAAATTGAATCTGTTTTGGGCATTTTATTATAATTCAAATAAATAATTGGCACTATATAGTGCACGTATTTTCATTTTTATTCACATTCAGTCCGATGAATAGAGGTACGGAAGAATATTCACGAATAGTGTGTGTTTCAGTTTTGTTTTGCTTTTTTAAATGATACGTTTATATTTTAATGTTAAGGTAGAATGTCATAATGACTTCTAATTTCACCTAATCTCATTTCACATAAACTCACTTGACTTTATTGAAAAAATCTCGTTTTACCTATTTCATTATTATAATTTATAAAATAACTAAAATGCACAGTTAACAACAATTTTATTAAATCATCGGTAATAAAATGCAATTTATTATGTAGCAGGGTAACAAAAAAATTGTCGATATAAAGTGGTTACAATTTTTGTACAGATTATTTTGTTTTTTGAAGTTTATATAAAACTTACTGGGTACCAATGTTGCTCTCTTCATAACTTGATGACAAACTGTTTGTAAGAATAATTAATTGTTATTGTTATATAGAACGTATTATTAGGTGAAGACTAGGTGAATCGATACGAAAATCGGTTACGTAATTCATTGCACCATTCCTCTACAAAATGCGGATTAGGAGAATCAAGAATTGGGTGAATCGATGTGCAGCCAATGCATTTTAAACATAAGTAATTGAAATAACTTTATATAAAACTTTAAACAGTGTTTTATTACTAATTTATTATAACAATATATTAATTATAAAATAATTTTCTTTGTGATAAAGTTTTATGACTATAATACATTTTTTTGTATTTTTTATTATCTAGTAACTATTACACACCATTTAAGGGAAGACCGGGTAATACGGAACACTTAAGACAAATATAAAAATATTTTTTATTCTTGTTATAATTTATATATAAGTATTAGTTTACAGTATACTAATATATGATGTGGTGACATCAGTGAATTCAAATAACACGTAAGTATAATACACAAAACAATATTTTAATAAACATGTAACATAGTCTATAA
>JAUZND010086831.1:0-15524 GCA_034780555.1 Coelogynopora nodosa | reverse complement strand
TGTTTGTTAGCTTGTGCTGTTAGCTGTTATGCATGCGCTGTTAGCTTCCTAAAACTAGATTGATTATAAACTGAAAAAGGCTCATTGTTTTTGCAAGCAGTGTATATGTATGTACATATATGAACATATTAGTTCTATTAACAAAAGTCAAAATGGTATAACTTTATTGATAGTTACTTTTTGGAGAAAAAAATAGGGATACTGACTTGGCACTTGCAGTAGTGCCCACAAATGCAATGTTTTTGTCAAACTAAATAATTGAATATCATTCATGAACAGTATGTACAATGAATGTTTACAAATGGCATGACTTATACTAATGTAATCCACACATTGTCTATAGTAAAATAATTGTCATTAACACATAATTCAGTTTTATCTACATATATAGACATAGACATGAGTAGATAAAAGTGTAAAAGTAAGAAATTGTTGCATACCAAATCCTTTAACTAGTTCCGAAAAAACTCCAGGATCGCTTTCAATTAGACACCAATTCCCAGCAGAATCTCCCATTGCGTTTTTGCAAATGAAAAATTGAAAATGAAAATTGCAAATGAAAAAATTATCGACTTAAAAGAATATCTATTCAACATTTTTAATGGTTTTAAACAAAATATTATTAAATTTTTAAACAAATATATGTACTTTTTAGAAGTACTTATGTTTTTGTGATTTTCGTGTAAGGTTTTTATTATTTAAAAAGTACATACTACTCTGGGAAAGGTTTTACATTCATAATGATAATTTTCATCAATTTCCACACTAATTTTTTTTCCTAAAATAAATTATAGTAATATATATTTTATTATTTAAATAAAAATTTGTTGCATGCATTAATATTTATTTTACTTTTTTAGTTCTTATTATATTTTGTTAAAAAAGTATCCGCATTCATTTTAATAATTCTTTTTATTAGTTAAAAGTTATAAACAATTTCATTTTTATAATTTAATGATATTATAGATAATAATCATAGCAACTACAATTGATATTTGTTCTGTTTCGTTTTCAAAATATACAATTATTTTAGAAAATTTATAAGTAATTTTTTTAATATTCTTTTTTGCCTCAACCAGTTGAATGAAAAGTGGCCTCACCTGACCAAAATCAAATAAGCTGAACATGTTATGTGATACCACAATCTGGTAATATTATGTAATTTACCGAATAAGCAAATACTAACGTGCAACATTTTTTTAAATACGGTTTTTTGTGAAATTTACTTCTTAAATAATTTGGAAATAAATATCTTTCACTAGCTTCCCAATATCACATTAGAATTTCTTTGTATATGTGGTTTCTTAATGTACATATATTTAGAAAATGTAATTGCTATAATTTATAATTTTAATAGGAATTAAAGGCATTATATTAGGTGTAGCAAACATTGTTCTGAGAAAAAGAAAAAAAACATGCAATTATTAACAAGTTAAACCAAACAATTAATAAAATGTAAAGGAGACTATTTTGTTTCTATTTGGATTCAACAAAAGAGACTACGTCGTTGAAAGGCTTAATTTAGAAAATTCGGCGACTATATATATAGGGTTAATATTAAGGTTGTCCAAATTTTGATGCATCATCTCGGATGATGTGATCTGTTAAATCGATATGGTTGCCACACATGCACGGCGCTGACTAAGTGCAGGTTTCTGCTTTTCCGCGAACGCGCTCTGAGAAAGCGGCTCTCGATCGCCTGCTAGATCTATTGTATATAAATTTCGCCCAAATAACGCCCCGGTCACGACAGAGTTAATGTTGGCTATAAATCGCATTTATTAGTGTCAACCTGAGTAAAATAAAACAGCACAAATTTAAGCACCACACTGATTTTGCTTATATATATTCTTTAAAGTATAGGCTGCCTTAAACAAAAGTTTCGCGAAAAACAGTAAAAATGGACTATTCTTCTATTCCCTATACTACCTAGATATAACCAAACGGCCACAGCAAAAATACACTACAGCAATTTAAATATCTATATATGATTTAAAATATGTATGATTTAAAATTTAAATATCAATGATAATCGATAATAAAATATGTATATATCTATGATTTGTGCGTTTAGTTAAGCAGCCATAATTTTCAGAGTAGAAATTTAGCTGTGCAAATAATGAATATTTCGAAGGAAAATATTTACCTTTTAATCGAGACTCTGCGACGTATTAATTACAATGGTACACAAATTCACGAATTATTGAACGAATCTTGACCCGATGAATGTATAAGTGTACAGCGTATAAGAAAAATTTTGAAAGAATTTGATGATGGGAGACGGCACAGCTTTGAAAGAATGGTAGGTAGTAGAAGACATTAGTCTGATGCTCGTCTAGAACATGTTGCAAATGTGAGAAGACTTATTGAGGAAAATTCATGCATAACGGTTACTAACCCTAATAGGGATATAAGTGTACTACTAGATATTTTCCATACAATGGTTCATAATTACATCATGCGTGAAGACCTGCGGAAGTTAGTTGGCATTTTGTAAAATATTTGTTAAATACTTTTTTTGGTGAAACTTTTTTTAAGACAGCCTACGTTTGGATTGTAAACTTTAAAAATATATATATATTTGTGGTTTGATCATAACTCATTACTTTTGTTGACCTTTCTGAAATTTAGTCATGAATGTTGGTTTTTCATTTAAACCATCCTGATATCATTATAATATTTTGTTTCTTATTTGACGATCGCTTTGATAATTTTTGGTTCTTCCTTTTTTATTTGTTTTGTGGGGACGAGAATGTGTTGAAGGATTTGAAAATAATTATGTATCCATTTACTAACACCGAATACGCCAAAATGTAATTTAAATCTGATATTCTTGTCTGGTACCTTACATATAATGTATTAAAAATGAACCTGATTACTAATTACTGTATCACGTTTCAATGTCTCAAATGATATTTCACGGTTACAATTTGATATGCAATTAACTTGTAAAATTTGAAGGTGACCAGAACAACCTATTTCGATACATTAATTTTAGACAATAAAATACGTGTAACGAGCACAATTAACAGACAAATAGTTTTAAAAGTTGCAGATTCAATGACATATAAATTGATCCTGCTGCAGCAGTTCTAGTTTTTAGACACAAACAAGTCAGATAAAAAAGTGCATTTTTACATTTTTGAAGACTTAGACAAGTACATTTGCAATTTGACAAAAAAAGTTATAAATATTAGTCAACACTAAATTAGGTATTCATTTTATGCAGCGTAAATCAGAAGTTAAAACCAAATTTGTCAGTGATTTTAAACACAAAGATGAGTTATTATACCATAGCTTTAAAGTTACATATTAATGACTTATAATATCAATATTTTAATTGGTTAAGTCCTTGTAGTATCATTTCATCAGTAGCCAAATTATACTTATAAAGAGCGAGAATAGGAAATAAAACTTAAATATTGAAAAATGCCTAATATTCAAATAATTTTTTTAGTACATATTGAATAGGCATAAAAACAAAAACTGTAAAAATAAATAAATAATAACTTTAAAAAAATTATTAGCAATTTAATATTTATAATAATTTAGATAAATAAAATATACAGTATATCTACCATAAATAATCACAAACATTAACTGGTTTATATAAATAGAAGTAACAAACGAAGAAACACAGAAAACCAAATGATATACAAGCAATTTGTAACAGATTGAATGAAACACAAGCATATATATGTCACATAAATAATAACCGTCGTTAAACAATAAATCAATTTAAAATGCACTATGTCTGAATAAATGGACAAAAGTTAATATTACATAGCAATAATGAAAATGAAAAAGATAGTACTATGTAGGATATATTATGAACACACATTATTAAAATTAAAGTATATTTCGTATTCATTTTAGAAAGGAACAATTATAAATTTTTAAATAATTATCAATTGAAAGAAGTGACTTCTAATTTGTTTAGAGCAAGCTTAAAAAAGGAAAAAATAAAACGTACATATAGTTTTCGTCAGAAATATGACCCACGATAGGACAAGACTACTAATAATTTTAAATTAAAAAAAGCGAGTATTATTAATATCAAATTATATCCGATTTTCAAATAAAAAGAAAACATAGCCTAATTCGGTTTGTAGTGCGAGTTTTATTAAATGTATTACAAAAACTAAGCAGACAAAATCTATTGAGGCTAGGTATCTCAAAACTATTTATTCGTATTGTAAGGTTCACACTGGAGCAAAATACACAAGGGACGCATATTATATGTAGTGAGAGTTCTCAACTAGCCGTATTATTCACTACATTTTAAAATCTCAACATTGTTGGCCACTTTACTGTGAAAAGTTTACGAAAGCAATCATATTAAGAAATATATATTGAACTAATCAAATTCCCATGTCTCTCCAATTCTGCCTATTTTCTTATTTACAACAAAAATATTGCATAATAGAACGTTTACATTATTCGGAACATTTCTTTATATAATGTAATATACAATATGTAGATAAGTGCAGTACGTCATACAATTGTTGTGATAATATTCATTTATACCAAGAATAACTCGAATAAGCAAAAATATTAATACATTTTTAAAAACTCTCATGAACATATAGGCATAGCCTAAAATATTACATCTACTTAAATACTATGTAAAAACACTATTTGGCTTCTGACATTATAAATACACATATTATATTGAAAACATCAAAAATAATATGCTTAGTGCGTAAATTAAAATTTCTTAAGAATTATAGTCGTGGAAATTAATTATTGTAATGAAAACCAATAAAATAATAATAACATGAAAAATCACTAAGAATAAAGGTAGTATCATACAACAGAAATATATTCAATATTTCTAATCGTGAATATGATAAAGAATAATCTGTAAAAGAATAATGACTACTTGTATAATACTCGTGAGATTATTATTACAAAATTTATTCGTTGTGGAACAGAAAAAGATATTTAAAATTGTAAACAAAAAATTGAGCAACGATTAAAGTCCCGATATTTTGTTAATTAATAGCTTATATCAAAGCTAACTTTACTAATTGATATATTCATAAAATAGTCGTGGTTTAATTTAATATCTAATATGGGGAAACAAAATTAGTTGTTTAAGATATAAAAACCTGTGTAATATTATCAAAAGAAAAAAATGGTAAATATTAGTTTTACTTTAACTGTAAAAAAGATATATAATATATATTATATCATTAAGTAGTGAATAAACCAATTTATTATATTCAATATCGATATAAAACAAAAATTTTAAAAATTCTATCTGCATTAAATTATTTCAGATTATGATATTTAATGATGTGTTGAATTCTATGAAATAAAGCTACTTATACAACTAAAGTACTACTTATACACAGATCTTGGCAAGTTTACATTGTCGTGAACATTTTCATTTACTTGAAAATTACAGCATTTCAAAGAATTATAAATATTATTACACAAACTAATAAAGATTTAAATTTTACTGATACAATAAGTATATTATATATATATATATACATTAAAATAATAGTGGAATATTCTCAAAAAGGTTTTTGAATATATCTGCACCATAGTATATAAATTTCACTTTGAAAGCATAGCAGGTACTAAAATTGATATAATAATATTTTAAATAACCTTTTCAAAATCCACTTTATGGACACGTCTTTGAAACAGAATATAATTAAAGAGTAGTTCGTTTAAGTGAATAATAAAATTCAAATATAAAGATTTTTTATTCAACATTAATTTATAAGATTAGTTGACATTAAAATAAACAAAAGAAAAGAAAACAGAAAAAGGTATGGTATACAGGAATGCAAACAAATAGTTTTCAAAAGGTATCCTATGAAACTTCCTCTTTACTAATCACAATATCATTAAGCGGGGCTGCGATGGATACAGGGGGGGCAGTATAACCCGAGTAAATAATTGTAGCCATGATTACTAGAAAAGCACCACAAATAAAGGTGTTCGAAAGAAAAACATCAAAGGCAAATATGCTAATAATTGCTGATATTATAATTGCTGCTGATGTGGCGAAACCCTTAAGAATATTATCGGCGTACATAACTACAGCAGCTACAAGCAAGCCCCCAAACGATTGCAACAAAATAACCAGCCAGACGACCCAATCATATCCATGAAAGAAACCGGATATATATATTTTCGATCCATCTTGAATGATAACTGTTGCAAGACTAAGAAGAACACCAAGGCTTGCTAGTTGAATATTTCGTAGCCATAGACTTTTCGTTGAAGATTTTAATAATTTCTCAAAGAAAATGCCTGCAAAGCCGGACATAAAACTAGATACAAGGACACTGATAAATCCCAATGCTCGATTCTGTGAAGTTACCGTTGTGGAGCTGGCTTTAATTGGACCACTGGGTTGTAGTTGTACGGTTGCCACACCGACAAACAGTATAAATAGGGAAAACCATTGCATACGCGTAATATATTTCTTAAGAATAATTCGGAAAAAAACGGCTGTTGTCAGAAGTTTCAACTGATAAGTTACTTGAAATGTACCGGCGTCGAGGTTGGATACTGCCAAAAAGAGTAAATTATTTTGCACAACGTAAATTAATGATGGCACAGAAATCAAAATACAGTCATAGGGGTCATCAAAAATATCCCGCTTAAGAGTTTTTAAAAGACCAGAGTTTGACCGTGTTTCTACGGTTATTATAATTAAACAAACCACTAGTTTCACAATTTCACTCATTACAACGGCTGTCGATGAGAAAAACATATCACCCGGTCGTGTTCGAACATAGCGCATGATAATGACGAGAGACACATTTTGTAGAGTGAGTAATATTAAAGTGACCGGTTTTACAAATGATGAAACTGACTTGTGTATCATTGTTCGAATATTTTTGTTCCAAAGTTGTTTTCTGAATGGCTGAAACAAAAACGGAAAACAAAGAGTTAAATTAATCACAACTTTCAAAAGTATTCTGTATTTTGATTTATTTATTCGTATACACTCCTCTGTTTCTTGATTTATTTACTCCTTTGTCTTGCTCGTTATAAACCACTTTAAAAAATGGTTGTGGAGTCCTATATTGATCGATTTTCATAAATTTTTGTTTAGTATATTTAGTTTTTTATTAATGCCTACCCTTGATAAGACATAGTCAGCATAGGAGAAGTGGATAGTAATATTTGACTTTTTCCATTATATTACAAATATGGCAATTAATTGTCTTAAACACGATATTATGAAAGTTGATACACATTGAAATGACAGTAATATGACACTAAGTGTATAATAAGCCATTGTCATTTAGCAAATATTCTGTCTGTTCTGTATGCTTAAAAAGTAAAGAACAGTTGGAACAATATGCAGATAGTTTTTAGAATTAATGAACATGTTTTAGATAAAATAAAAAATAGATATTCAAAATATGATCGATGTACATTAGATAGTAAATTCTTAAGTCAACACGTTGTACTAGAAAATTATATTTAAAATATTGAATATTAATAATTATTGCTAGCTGTTTGCTTTATCAAACATCAAACATTACCGTAATTATTGGAGTAATAAAAGTTCCTTACTTAACAAATAGTAAGCTTCGCTTAGATTTTGATATATATGTGTAACATATTTGTTCAAAGAGTTCCTAATTAGCATCGCTTAGTTTATGTTACAATAATATAATATAAAAAGTCTGCATTGTAATTTTCCACATTTAAGGTTCATAAATAAGTTTGAAGAGATCGCGTCTATATTCGACAGTCATAAATTCGAAAGTATTCCATAATTAAAGGTGACGATTTTAGAACACTTTGAAAGAGACACTTATTTTCTTCCAGCCGTAAAATTGACCGTCAATTAAAGAATGTAATGATCAACTATAAAAAAGAGATTCGGTATAATATTACCCACCGATATATTAAATTTCTGAGCTTGAAACCATACATTTCCAGATTTTTTTTGGAAAAACAATTTCCAACAATTTGGAAAAAGCGCCTCCGTATAGAAAATAAAAATACGCAAATTAAACATACAAATATATGGCTATATTTATTGCACAACGAATTTAGTGGGGAAAAAATCGATAATGGAAAGCAGTAATGTTTTTCCTTTTATCAGGATTTACGTAGAATGACCATAAAAGGATTGCTGCAGACACATGAAAAGTATTTTGTTGTCTTATAGTGAATGAGCATTGCTTGCTTAATGCTATAAAACTTTTGGATTCTCGGGAAGTGATGGGGAAACAAAACATACAAGTGACTAGTGTTATTTTAAGTTGAAAGGAAAGTATTATGCGGCTTTTTGATATCTGCGGCATCCCTACATTGACAATTTGTTTAATTTATTATTTTATGGCTCAGCTTTCTTAATATTTTAAAAGTTAGGTTTTACGCTAGATTCAGATCTTGAAATGCTTCGAAAACCGGTTATAGTCATGAATTAATCAATTCAATGGACATAGTCTCAAATTGAGATTGAGCGAGCGAGATAAGACCATTGTCTTACAGCAACACGCTCAGGCAAATAACGTGTATTATACTGAGTTATGCATTAAACTAAAAAATGGCACTATATTGAGTTAAGACATATTTTTTGTCTTTAAGAAATACAGTCGAATATCGATTCACTATATATAAGGACGCATATCAATTTAAATAGTGTTACACTTTATAAACGTGTTATGTGTTATATCAACCATTCTATATCGAGTTATAATTATATTATTCACAATGCGTTAGAAAATTATTGCGTTAAAAAGAGCCAAATAAAATAAAATAAAATTGTTAAGTTATGTTAATACGTTATTTGTCTTAGATGTAGGCAAGAATGCAGCTTATAACATCATCACCACAGTTGTTCGGGACTGGAACATTGCTCATTTTAGAAATGTTTGGTTTGTTAGACAAGATTGGATCTATTGACCAGTACGCTCAAAAGATCTAATTATTCTATATGTTGTTCTGTGGGTAATTTAAAAATGAAATCTTTACAGTCGAAACCCTCGGGAAATAGATGTTGCCACCTGAGCAAATATCAACGAGATGTATAAAATTTAAATAAAATTATGTTTACAGTATTTTTGTTGCATTTTATACATCAAACCATATGAAAATACATTAATAAAGAATGTAGACTAAAAATAAATTAAATTAAAAAATGAATACATCCTGGTATCGTATGTAAACATTATTTTAATAACATCATTGAAGTCAATACAGAAACATTTTTATTAATGCAAAAACTGTTTTGTTTGATTAAAGTCAAACTTATCAGTAGAGTGGATAAAATATCAATATATAAGAAAGTTAAACAGAAATACTTCATTTCATATGGTTTGAGATAAAACTTTACTTTAATATGGTTAATAAATATTAAAGAAGCATTAGATCTTCATCTTCACCAAAATTACTTAGTTAGTTATTAATTGAGTCCAAAGCATCATGCACTCTCATGTAAAAAATATACCAAAATCGTTTGATACTTCTGCATAGAGCTGTTAGAGCCAAAATAGTTTCGACTATTTTCTTATTTGTTCATTGATAATTGTGTTCATTAACTGTGTTATTCATAACTGTGTTCATTGATAACTGTGCAATATGAAAACAAAATATAATATAAAAGCGAGACTAGACACACACACTTATATAGACCAATTCTGCAACTTATAATGATCAATAATATGTGCTAAAAAAGCTAATTACGCAAGTGCACACAGGCGCGTCGGAAGTGGGGGGGCCAGCCGCCCTCACTTTTTAACCTGGGGAGGCCTGAGTATCTCTATGCCCCCACTACTTTTTGTAATTTCAATAAACATATTAATTTTCAAATGATTTTTGCAGTTTTATGCTGTATAATTCTAGAATAAATTTTGATCAAGGTCCCATTACTATGACAGGCCCCCCACTTTTTGAAATGCTCTGATGCGCCTGGCACACATGTTAATAACCTCAATTATTTCTATTATAATCGAACATCAGCAACCGTTTTGATATGTCTCACTACATACAACTGATCTGTGCAAAATTAAGCACATAATGTTGGCTGGTTTAATGAAATATCCGAATAACACCTCAGATATGCAGCAGAAAACCTCCTTCCGAACCTACCATGTCTCACTCAACATTTTAAATGTTAGTGATTTCAACAGTTTGCCACTTACAATCCTGATTATACTAATGTATTATAACTAACTCTGATTCCATTCTAGTAGGCTATGAATAGTTCAAAATATATAAAATAATAAATTATGTAATAAAATAAACAAAAGTATAGATGTTTTTTAAGTATATATATTATATTTTTATCTATTTTATATATTAACCATAACATTTATAGTTTTAAATAAATTTTCATAACAGTGCAGTTTTAATCTCAGCACCGTATAATATAATTTTTTAATTTACACAATAAAAGTAGTAAACTAATATAGCAAATTAAAATTTATAAAAAGTGTGGCAATTTCCGAGATAGCCTAATGCTTTATATAGTAAATTCAAATTTACTATTGTATTGTTGCGAATTCCAAAAACATAATTGTTATTATTATGCCAAATTAAAATAGTAAATTTGAATATATTATAGAAAAGGTTGAACTATCTCAGAACTTGCCCACCCTTACTGTATAAATTCAAATTTACTAAGGTAGTATGGCTAAGTTATGAGATCACCCATTCTTACAATATAAATTTATTATTGTATTGTACTGAATTCTAAAATTTGATATTTTAATTAAAAATGCAATAAAGAATATGTTAATAAGAATATACAATAGATAAAATAAACTTATAAAGATATAATTAAATACTATCTATATTTTTATTAATTATATTTCTCAATTTATTTATTTTAAACTATATGTAGCTGACTAAGGTGGAATGAGAGTTAATTAGAGTTGAATCAGGGTTAATTATAGATAATTATAATTAAATACAGTGGAATTAGGGTTAAATACAATGTAGTACTGATACAGAGTAACCTTAAGAAAACAAAAGAGCCTTATTGGCCACTAGACAAATAGAAATATATTGCAATATTAATTCAATGGATAAGCAGTGTTATAGTTGTATTTTTCTATTGCTTCTTTGGATTTTTGGCAGTTTAGGCAATGCAGCATCCAGTGTTTTTGTTTTGACATTGCAACCTTATCTAATGCAACAGTTGTAGCCCTTTTGATTGCCTTACTTTGAATCCTATTATATATATTCAGAAAGTAATTTATATTGCAATTTAAATAAATGTAACCACTTATAAATCCTTTTGAGACAATTTCTGGCTTCATTTTCCATAATTTCAACTCTGTCAAGCACTTTTTATTCTCCATGTCCATTTCCAGCAGAAAAATTCCTTCTTCTTTAGCTAATTTCTTTGCTCCCTTAGTGAAAATATAATTTTTTCTGGTGTTGTAATTGCTCCAATCTTCTCTTCAATGCAAACTACACGAGTTTTTTTTTAATTTCAATGGTTGCTGCAGATTTTTTTTAAATTGAGGAAACTTTATGAAATTAACAAATTCCATCTTGATAGATTTGGGAAAGCTTTTAGATTAATTACTGAAATTAATCACAATTCAACACAACAAATTATTATTGAGAATGAGTAATAATAAACATATAAATTATGATACATTTTGTATCAATATATCAGAAAAAAACACAGATATAGCAAAATAAAAAAATCACATGACAAAAATATAGTTTATGAAATAAAATGCTAGTTTCACCACTGTACAATGGAATCAGATTCAATATAGTTAAATGAAAATAAAGTGGAGTTAGATTTAATTTAAATAAAATGGAGTGGAATCAGAGTTAATTAGAGCAGAATTGAGTGGAATTGTGGGTTATTTATAATGGAATTAGGGTTAAATAGAGTAGATTTGGAAATGGTTAGAGGCGAATAGAGTGGATAAAGAGTAAATTAGAGTTGAATAGAGTAGAATCAGAGTTTTTTTATGACTGAACAGAGTAGAATTAGAGTTAATTAAGATTGAGAGTGGTATAATAAGTGATGATTAAATAATTAAATAAATTAAACATACATTTTTTTATAATCATATATTATATTTATACTTTTATATAATAATATATTAATATTAAATAATGCTGGCAAAGCATCCGATTTTTTTAGAATTGGCATCAGGTTTTATCCTATGGACCAATAGCATCCAGGTACAGCAGAGCATCTAAAATTTAGGATTAGCTGATCCTGTAAAAATCACATTTCAGTATAAGTGAATACTGTGTTTTAATTATTATAGTGTGGATTCCCCTACTCTTCCTTATTATGAGTATTTTGCATACAGAATTTAAAGGGGGCTGAAAAATATTACAGCCCTCTCAGTCTATATTTAGACCTCTCAGCTCCCTTGCTGCTTATGGCATCAGATTATTTGGAATTAGCATCAGCTTTTTCTTAAGTAATTGGAATACTGCATAGGCATCAGATTTTAACTATAAGTATATAACAAATTCAATTTAACAAATACTAATCTAGTGTAAGGTTGTTAAGTACTGAACTTTGCAAGGTCTATAAAAGGTTGATCTCTCACAAACTAGCCAACCTGTTTGTGACCACAAAAACCTGCCTAAATGGTATAATATATATATATAAACCGTATTTCTTCGAATAAACGCCGCCCTCGTTTAGACGTCGCCCTCGAATAAACGCCACAAGTAAAGCAGTACCTTTTAAATAAACGCCGCCCTCGAATAAACGCCACAGATAAATAAAATTAAAATATCCAAACCAATCAATTTATTCATAAAATCGTTATAAAACTATTGATATACAGGTATTACCTACATGTTAATTAGGTATGTACTAAATGTCAATTTCTGCATTGTCATCGTCTTCTTCTTCTTCATCGGTACATTAGGTACATAAAATGTGTGTAGGTGTTTTTATTCTGTCAACTAATTATTAATAAACAATTTATTAAACGCCGCCCTCGAATAAACGCCGCACCAAAATAAATGCTTGTCTAATAAACGCCGCGGAGTTTATTCGAAGAAATACGGTATCAGTAGCCAGCCTTTTTAAAGGGTTGATTGTTTTTATCAATAAATAGGGCATTTCCATATTATCTATAAAACTATGTCCATTGTATTTTTGAAATATTATTATTAAGCTGCTAGTAGATTTATTGCGGTCATTGTCTAAATAGGTTTTCAGTTCATTTGGAAGTTGTACTGGATTCTCCACTGGTTTTGTGAACATATTAGTTAATTTGTGACACTGTGCAACTATTCATTTTAATTCTTTTTTGTTTTGTTTAGTTTTCTGCTCTTATTTAATGGCATATTTTAATGATAAATTATTTATTGGCAAAATGATGAGAGTGTAAATTATTAGACATAGAAGCTTATTCCACAATAAATAATTATTAGTTCAATAATATAGTCCAATAACAATTATAGTAAACAGCAAGTTCCATAATCAAAAGTAAGATAGTATAATCAATTAACTAAAAATGTTATGCTGATATGAATAAATATTCAATGATATTGTTTATGATTGAAAGGTGAAACAATATTATCAGGAAACCAGAGAAAACATCCATAGGAGAAAACGTCCACAGGAGAAAACGTACATTAGAGAAAACGTACACAGGAGAAAACATACATAGAAGAGAGAAAATGCCCATAAGATATAAATTAACTATATAAAAGTATAAAATAGGATAAAATGATGAATGACATACATGAAATCGTTAAAATACAGTTTAAACAAATAATTTAATATATGTAAAACAATTGGAGTAATATATAATAGATTCAAGTTAAAATAATAATTAATGTATCACCTAAATAAATGGTAATTACAAAATTGTGAACTAATTTGTTCACTTTAAATACCCTATAATATAATATTTTACACATGTTGATATATTTCAAAAATTTTAAAACACTTTTAATGAAATTAATTAATAAAATTATTTGCAATAAACAATTTGCGGCATTTAACTAAATTTGATTTCATCCAATAAAAATATGCATTTATATATATATATATATATAGCCATAACCAATCACGGTAAAGTTTAACTTTAACATATGAAGCATATAAATATGTTTGTTTGCAGATAAATATTACTTGCTCTCATACTATTTCCGTATTATCATCAATATCCTTATAACATTTTCTACTATTAGTATCAGTGTATTCATTATATTAATATATCTACCTATATTATAGTACCTATTGTATTCATATTATTTTTTGTATCTTGCCTATAGTTAGTAATTTGTTTATATTATTATTTACTAATTATATAGTATCTTGTATTATTGTACATTATATATATATGTATTATATACATTATATATAGTACCTATATATTCTTTGTATCTTAAATAGTATTTAACTTTTTTAGTCATATCTTATTGTATTCTGTAAATTTATTGTATTAATTATTATATCTCTATATATATTGTATACCTATCTTTATAGTATATTTTTGTATAATTATGGCTGATGCTGATATTTGTATTTTTTGTGAGTTGCCTGTGCGACCGAGGCAAGAGGCAGTTGCGTGTGACAGCTGCGGCCAGTGGCAACACAGAACCTGTGCGACTGGCATTACTCGACAAAAGTATTGTCAAGTAGTGTTTAGTAAGTATTATTTAATTGATTAAAAAGTAGTAATAGTAAAATATTGTAATTTATTATTATTATTTTCCATATTTTCAGACAAGGTTGATATTGCATTTCGTTGCAATAATTGCCTAGCGGAAGCTGCAATCCCCCCTGTCATAGACCTCATGGAGGTTGATGAGGATTTTCATGTGGAACGCCTACCTATTGAAGACATTATTCTTTTAGAGGAGCCTTCTCTGGATGACGTGCTCCTGATGGAGGTGAATGTTCCTGAGGAAGAAGAATTTACAATTGTTGAGGGAGGCTCTCAGAAAGGGGCTTGCAAACTTATTTGGAATGGGTTTTCATATGCCAAGAAGGTGAGATTATACAAGTATACAATATAGTTGCTGTTTTTTATAAAATTTAAAAACTAATGTATGCTCCATAAAAAAATGTGGGAACTATAAGTAATATTTCGTGTATGTATATGGTTTAATTGTATATATTTTTTATTAAATATATATATTCCTTCCTTATTTACTAAGAGTTTTGTTGTGAATTTTTCCTAAAAAGTATGCTGTTGTATCTCATCATTTATAATTTTAATATATATTTATTATATTTAAATAGGTATCAGAAATTCTTTTTTTATTAAATTTTTTCAAATAATTATTTAATAACTTTAAAAATAGAATACGTATATTATCCAATTTATCTCATTTCTTGTTATCTCTAGTATCTTTCCAAATAAAAAGTATACTGTTATATTTAGTAACAATTATTTGTATATCACAGCATGTCTATCATTAAATATTTATATATTAATCATTTTTACAATGTTATAAATATAGAAACATTATTAACTTTTTTAAATTAAAGTAAATGTATTGTAATATCAAGAGAGACAGAAGGAAATACAGATACGTCCGGTAGCAAAGTTTATTATGATTATAATAGCAACAACATGCAGCTTTTA
>JAUZND010086820.1:0-15526 GCA_034780555.1 Coelogynopora nodosa | reverse complement strand
TCCCATAACGTAGAGGGCCCTCTGAAAATTTCAGGGGGGGTACGTACCCCCTGTACCCCCCTCTGGGTGCGCCACTGACGGACTGCTCGTTGGATACATAGGGATACCGAGCCCAATGGGGCCGAATACAGAAAATTGTTTATTTTTAAGTAAAAAGTTGTGATAAGGGTCCACGCATAAAGATTTTTACTAAAAATTTGACTGCTTAAATTTCAACCGCAACACCACAACTGGACTGTCGAGTTGAGCAATATGTACCGGACAGAAACTAAACCATTTATTTTTTAGTCTAATGTATATTTCTACCGTTAAATTATACGAGTCATTGCTTCTTGCTTATCACGACGCCCCTCCAACTGTGTGGGTCCAATTCTACTTTCATGCATCTATGTATATATATATTATAATATAGCTTCCTTTTTATTATTCCTTTTTATTACTATTTCTGCAACAAAGTTCAATGCTGACTCCTGTAGTTTTTGTTGGTCTAGATAAATCTTTTAATTGGCATAGCTTTAACAATACTTGTTGTGCATTTTGTTTTTGATTCTCAACCGAGATTGCACCTCACATTATCAGCGGTACAAAATCACAAATAATTGTGGGATGAAAGTAAGTTACAACAGTGGACGTTGTTGTTAACAACAATTTTGTTGTTGGTTGACCTTTCAGCATAGCTAATGATAACCAGTTTATCAATATTACTATAAAGGATTAGTCGTATTACACGAAAAACAATAGGCATGGCCAACATTTTTTGTGATGGACAGGATTTGAATTTTAAAAATTTTAGTTTTTTATAAAGCCAGTTGAAATTTGCTTTTGTGATATCTGAGACAGAATAATTTGTTTAATATATCATTATAACTAAGTATTAGACATGTCAATTAATGTCAATTAAATGTCAATTAAAAAACAAGCTGATCTACTATGGAGAACTGATAATATTGTAATATCAAGTTCATGAACTTTAAAAATAGTAAGAAAGATTACACAACATAAAAGCAAATATAAATTATAATCTATTTTTTTAAAGTAATAGACGTAAATATACAAACCGATATATTATAAACCTATACAAGTACACTATCTAGAATAGAAACTAGTAAAAATACAAAGTATATTCTCATAACAATCATTTGTTATTTAATTTAGTTATCAGTAATTACTATATATTTATTTCATTATCCTATGATAATGCAAATGTTATTACGATACATAAAATGAAATCAAATGTCTAGTTCAATTCCACTTTCATTAATATTATACCAAATAGGTGGTTATATGTAAAAAAATATGTTAAACATTTAAATATTTTTTTCATGACTATATGGTCTAGGAAGATTGCAAGCTAGAGTCCGATAAAAAAAGATTTTTTGATTGAACATTGATAATAATCTTTTCATCTCACATATAATTAATTAACACTTGTGCACTCCACACCATTACAAACGTAACAGTTGATAAACAATCTTTTTTAAATTGCATATGAAAGAGTCATGAATAATCACTGACAATAACCGAATTTTATTTTGAGAGCGTTTTCTGATATCCTAAAAAAATCAGAGTGATCTGTATCATAGAAAGAATAATTTTGCAGTATAAAAATATTTTATCTCTAAATAAAATACTAATCACATTTGTTATCGTTATCATTCTACATATATATATATTATATACATTACATATTATAGCAACAATTCTTTTCTATTGTGAATAATATATTGTTTCGATTTAGTTTAATTTTCGGGGGAGTCAGGTCTATTTTTAAATTTTGGAAAATATAAGTTTTAGCAGCTAAAAATAATTCAATACTGGAATAATCATTTTGTAATAGAACGAGCAAGTACATTAAATAGTTTACAAATATAGATAAATCACAAACAAATATGAAGATGGAAATGAGAAAGGATATGATGATGATGACGAAGTTATCGACGGAGAATATTTTATAGAAATGGAAGAGGAGCAGGCCGAGGAAGTGCAAAAAGGACCAAATTTAGTCGTCCATGATGGCGTTCTGAAATTTAGATCCCACAGTTCAACTAAGAGTCCCTGCACATAACATTATACAAGAACATGTTTCTGCTATATTTTATATTTTACATTTTATAACAAACTACTACATAGTACATAATACACTCTTTAATATTCCAATAGGTAACATGTTCAGCGCCCATGTTATAATTATAAAGTATTGAACAGAAATTAGTCAAGAAATTCAAAATATTAGTATATTTAGGCAGATATATCTCACTCCACTGCATTTTTTAATATTCAATATTTTTTTGATATGTTAGACTGACTTTTCGATCGATATCCTAACAAAAAAAATTTCTTTGAAGTGATATTGATATAATTCTAAGTGCCAGGACACTTTCTATTTAATAAAAGACTAAGTTAGTGATCTGATTTTGTTTTGAATAAATTAGCAAAATAATAAAGATAAGAAAAAGCACTGCTCTGTAGTTTCGACAGAACTTAAAAAAATATTATATTACTTCGGCGTTTTAAACTTTAACTAATAATATTTTATTTGATTAAAATAGATAATAAACATCACGCTATAGTCATTTACAGAATACAAATCTTTCATAGAATTTTTTTTAAATATGAGAAAAAGAAGTGTTTCTTACATACTTGTCATTTTTATATATATAAGGCTTATCTAAAAATAGCACTAAAATAGGAAGACACCCGCTACAAAGTAAGCGAGTGGAGTTTACTATGGCATATTTAGAGTGGTTCAATTATAGAAGTTCAATGCAACAAAAAAGTCACTATTATTAAATGTGTATTTTTAACGTAGACGGGTTGTGTATCGTACTGAAAACTACATATCATTATGATACAAACACTGGTACATATCCAATGATTATGAACCATGAAGGGAATATAATCATAATATATAATGCCTCGGACAAAATTTATTTCTTAAGTTATGCAAGATAGCAAAAATCTTATTTACACATACTTAGGAAAAACGGATAATATTAACGACTATGTTAATATTTCTATTTTCACCGCGATTTCTCAAAAAGTATCTGCCTTCCTAGACACTTTTTAACTCTATGACAGTTATGAACCCTGGACGATGTAATATGCTCAACTTAGGTAACAAAATTAATAAAGTCATGTGGTAATATAAGGGGAAAATGGACTGAAAAACAAGTCTAACATTGCTGCGCCTCGTTTTCTGTACAAAAATGCATAATTGAGATATCTAAAAATAGTAAGTATGATGAAAATTTGAATTTTTCGTTGACAAATGAATCCATGTGCCAGTAGCCATTATCTAGTTGAAAATTCGGTTTGCTGCTTGAAATAATTAATTTCGACAAGATCATGTCTGTGAATTAATGAAATTATACTTGAAAATAATGCTATGGAATACAATTATCATGATAATGCGTATGATTGAAAGAAAACGACATCTAATTTATTTCTTTAAAAACGCAATATCGTAGCATTCGCATTGTTCGATTTAACGAGTATATTAAAAAAAACCTTTATAGCATTCTTCCTTAGTTAAATGTCATTAATATTTTGAAGTCCATACCGTTCACCGTTACCGTCAAGCATTGTTAAACGGTAACGCTGAACGTTTTCCACTATCAATATGGGTAATATTAGAAAACATTAATAAAAATGTAATTATTGATGTTTTATATTATTCCTATTCGGCGTATAGGCTACTCAATTGATAATATAAACACGGATCTTTGACTCGTAGTATATTTCAAATTTCCTTTGCATTTTAGGCCTGTGGCTATAATCTATTACAAAATATCGGTCATTTGAAATATTGACGCGTTAACGATATGAACAAAAAAACTGACGGTATTATTTTTATGAACAATAGGTTCTAAAACATCTGAACAAAACTGAGGCAGTTTCATAATTCTGATTTTGTACATTTTAGAATTTACAATTTTAAACACTGTACATTTTTAATGGCATAATATATTTAAAAAAATTTAATACCTGAATTCCAAATAAATAATGCCTAATTTGGCATTCAATTTTAATGCTTTAAGTCATTAAGTATAATGACTGTTAAGTTTAGATACAACATTTTAAATAAATTGAAAACTTTATTGAATGTAATGCCTCCCTACCATAGATAGAATATAAAAGTTATTTTAGAAATAGAATATCTGCCTTTATCTGATAGACATATATACCCTGCAAGATATACCTAACCAAAGCAAAAAGTATGAAAAAATTAAATATGAGAAAAGTGAAAAAGTATGAAAAAATTAAAATATTATATTAAGAAGAATAAAAGTATGAAAAATATGAGAATTATTAAAAAGTATGATAACAGTATGAAAAGTATTGGAATTGTTGAAAAGTATGAAAAAATACGAAAGTATGACCTCTACATCTCCTGTTTCAAAGAAAAAACAAACAGTTATAGTGATAAATAAATAGATAACTAAGCAATAAAATCCAGTTGTCATTGTGCCCACATACCACGAATTCCAGTTAAGTATTATCATGAAAATAGAAAACAATTAGAAAGAATCATGTAAATAAATAATATAAACAGGTAAACAGTATTACATTCTGATGTTCTTTGTAATACACAAATTACACAGTATAATACCTAATTATTATTAACACTTTGACTGTCCAATTTATAGACAATAGTTACACAATAAATGTTATTTGCTCTGTCTGCTCTTGTTGCTGCTAGCCCCGAATCTGTAGTAAGACAGCCACCCAAGGACCGGAGAGAAAGCTGATGATATCTCTAGGGTGTTAGTTTTGAAATATGTAGAGTTCAATGGTGTTCGACCGCCGACTTGGTATGCATTTCGAGTTGTGAGATTAAGAAAGTGTTGAAAGTTGCTGCGAAGAGAGCACGATGGAATCTAGCAAGTGTGGTTTCTATGATGTTGATCTTTAGTAGTAGATTGTAAAGGAGAGCGTTGTATGCCAGAGATTGGATGACGTAAGTGACTATATTTGTAGGAGTGTGCATGAGCGTGTTTTTATAAGTGACATTGTCGATGTGATTGGTGTTAGAAGCTATAAGATCATGTGGATGTCTTGGAAGCAGTTAGTGTTGATGCTATGTTTGAGTTTGTTTTTGGAGTTAATGATGTTTTTGTTTTGAAGGTGTTGATGTTTGGTGTGTTATGAAGTGTGGAGATAGATGAGCTCTTGGGTGAACAGGAGGGTGTTGTGTGTTGTCATGGTGGAAGTATGATTTGTCATGTGGAAAGTGAGTGACGAGAGTGCCGCCTGTGGCAATCTGGAGAGGCGTTATTATATATTGTTATGAGTTAGTATTTTCTCATGTAAATAGTGTAGCAAATATCAAGATAAATATTTGTGTTTTCTTGATATTATATAATATAGTTATGTACGTAATATAGTAAAATTAATTAATTTAATTTACTCGTTATTATTGAGTGTAACGGTCACCACCTATATACGTTCGAAACATGACAAGCTAAATTTGGCGATATCAAAATTTAATATGTTTGTACTCTCAACACGATTGGTAATGATGGAACAATTCAGATTTGGTTTCTACCTTATAGAACTAGGGGCGACTCTAACTTAGCATTATATTCAGTCGTCCCTTTTCCAGAGTCAGTCAGAAATCGAATCAGAAAGAGTGGTTTCATAAACATCGTTGTTGAAGACCATATTATAGAATCTCGAGGATGTTTCATTAAATGTGATATTTGAATATTATTGCGCACAAAGTGTAGAACTTGTCAGAACATTTATTGTACTGTTATAGTAGAAATATTTGATGGACTGGTAACTTTTTCGGGTACTAGCTCGGCTCGGAGTGATGAGTGGGTTTAAAAAATCGTTTCAAATATAGAAGCAGATAAAATGGAATAAAGAATGTAGCTAGTTTAGCTATAACATATTTTCTAATATATATGTAAAAAGCAGACATTTTGCGTAGGATGTCTTAATTTTTTTATTAAAACGGCATTTATCGTTTTTACAAATTCATGGAATTGCTAATTAAACTATTACTTTTTTATTAATTGAGTATAGATCATTTTAAATAATAATTATAAATATATAAATGTATATAACAAAAAAATTGTATTTATTCATGATATAAATTAACCTTTATATTCAAAAGTGACACACATAATCGTTATGAAGTGTTTCCCCATATTATATTGAAAGTAATTCCTTTTATCAGACTGAAAAAATTACTAATATATATAAAGTTACACGGATAATTGCCAGCCACTCTAGAAGAGAAAGAGAGAGTGTTTATTACCTCAAACATAAAAGACGTTTTAATTTTAAAATCTCACAAACAAATCACGAATTTATTATACCAAATTAACAGTTTATGTAATGCGTGATATTGATCAATTTAATAATTATTGTAAAGAATTGAATTTCAAATATTGTATGTTCAAGTTCAATCAATGTTAAAAAAATTATATTTAATATATGATTATCTAAAATAGCAAATTTAAAAAATAACAAATACACTAAACGATTTAAATAACATCCAATTTTAATTCAAAATTTAAATGAAGAAATATTTAATTAAAAGTAATTCATCATAATAAGTCATCATTTTGATTAAAATAATTTAGTATACTTTCAAAAATCACATTTTTAAACGCGAATCTAAATGAAATCATTTGAATTATTGCTAAATAAACTATAACTAATATATATATATTATCATTAATTCACATCTGAATATTTAAATATATTAAATAATTTACCGCTAAAAATATTATTCATTTCAATTATATCAGTAAGAAATTTTCTTATATAAACTTTCCCAAACATAATTTGCATTTCACTGTATTTAGAAACAGCTATAGAAATAAATAAATAGAACAATAAAACATTTAATTGGTACAAATAGTTCATAAAGATTTTACTTTTACTGTGGATAATTATGTAACAAATGTGTGTAGGTTACCACTCAAACCTTCAATAATTGATTATACAACGAAATACCATTAGCTCTTCATATTCATTTAATAGATATTATTGAAATAAAAGATTGACAGAACGGTGGACTACACATTTCACTAAATATCTCCATAATTTAAAGAAAAGACATACTTGCATGGGCACTGTATGTAAACGAGAAAAATTACAATCAAATTGACAAGGTTGTTCCGGAAAATTTAACATAACAAATCTCTAACTGGGCAGTTGGTTAACTTGAAATTAAATTATATTTATTGTCAAAAGAGTGCGGTAAAACAAGCTACTCGCACTTTTATAACGGGATTCCTATGTTAGGCTCTGTGATACGTGCTTGCAACTTGAATAATTGTCAGCCCTGCAGCCAGATGAGTCTCGCTAAATTAGAGTTTTAGTACATTTTTATCAAGCAAACATTATTTTGAATAAATTACAACACTAGGAAATATAATATAGAAATGTTTAAAGAAATTTCTAAATTCGAATAGGCAAGAATTAGAACAAGATGTCATTAAATTATAATATTGTTGATAATGTAATTGTCTGCTGTTTGATACAGGGTTCCCTATTGAAATCTTCTGAGAAAACACTACAAGGAAATTTCAGTCACAATTGAAACTTTTAATATATTATATAATTTCCAATTCATATTATGATTTTGCAACTAGTTGCTCAAATTATGCCAAATTTTAAAGAGTCGCTGTACGATATAGAATAAAAATGAAAATTATATCAGCATTTCATTTAATAATCTAAACATCATTGATAGAGCTATTCCTAATATTATATTCTATATTATTACCATTATAATTTTAAGCATTCTACTATCGCATGGAGAATTATATTCCATATAAAAAATAAGAACAATGTAGATTTAGTTAATTTATTGTAGTTTGAAACCAGGAAGTTTCCATATTTTGAGTTTTTAGTGTTTCCATTTAAAATCCCTGAGTTTCACAAGTAGTAGAAAACCCCGTTAATAAACGACTAACACTGCTTCAATAACCAGATCTACTAAATTTACACGAAATTAGAATCTTTTAAATCACACACAGTCCCTCATTGCTTCCTCACCACTTCCAGGCCCAACACCGAGCCATGCAAAGAGCCGTAACGGAGCAGTCTCAATCCACCCGCATTGGTGGACACGTTCCCACCGATATGACAGCTCCCCTTAGCGCCCAAATCTAGCGGGACACAGAGCCCGTGCCCGGACACCTGGTTGTCTAACGCCTCCAACACAACTCCCGCCTGACAGACGACGATCCCTGTAGAAAAATACAGTAACTATAGTGCATACTACTGGGTAAGTAATATACGCAGAAATGTGTATTTTATTGGAAAAGTGGAAAATGTTTCCTTTACAGATAAGCTATGTTGTACGCCAAGTCTCATACAAATATAACAACACAAAGGATATTTTATAATTTAGAACTAAGATTTAATTTATTTAATAATTATCAATTGAATTTTTTATTAGCTTGTTAAAATTAAATTTTCTAAAATTAAATAATAAACCACAATTTTTTTGAGTTTACTATCTTATTCAGTTTCAAATAGACACAACAAAAACTAAATATATAAATACATTAGCATATATATGCTAATGTATTTATATATTTAGTGTAGTAAAATTATTAATGTATATATATATATATATCAAACACTAAAGTTCGTGCTTATCTTATTTTACCAACTTTTGTTGGTACGTGATGAATCGATAAATAAATTGGCAATTAAGCATCGTCAATATTCGTTACATAATATCAATAGCCAGATTATTGATCATCAATAAAAACAATAAACATTTAGTAAGATACAAAGTGGAATATTTTTTGGTATTGTAGTGTCAAATTAGTGACATTACGGCTAATGGATACTTATTGAATAATTGGTTGGCTCTTTTTAAAATAAGGTATATACCGTTTTTAAAACAAACAATAAATCAACTAAAAACTTTTTTATATAAATAGTTGAAATAGGACGTGGACGGACTGCAGTGGCCCATTATTGACCAAACAGATTATTTATAAATATTTAGAATATACTTCAATGAAACAGGTGGTTTCAATGTTTCTTTAGTCATAAAAAACACTTAATTCCTAATTCGTGTCGTCATATTATACAATTAGGTAAATGTATAAAAAAATATTCTAAATAAGAAGATCAGCAATGTATAAGCGCCCATAATTAGATCAAAATTTTTTCACAATTTTCACGTTCAATTTATAAAGATTACGTATCCTCTGAAATTATACCAAATAACCCACCTTTAAAACCTCCACATTCTTAAACAATCAATATTAGAGTACTGCCGACTCACCCGAGATATCATTGATCTCGATAACTTTGTTCATGAGCTGCATGGAGAGTACGACCTCATCAAACACGGGAACACTGCCCCCAACCAGCCCGGTGTTGCCCCCCTGAGGGACCACCGCCAGATTTCGAGAACTACAGTGACGCAGGATAGCCGACACCTCCTCCGTATTGCGTGGTTTTAGCACCACTTTCGATGATCCTGGTGATAACAATTTACAGAATTATAGAGCACAGGTATTTATTTATTTTTAATTAAAAAATAATGTTGAACGTTTGCAATGAAACTAAAAGACCCGAATGACATGGGTAAAATCGAACGTTTTAGTAGTAACAATATTATTAAAAACACTATTTTAGAACACATTTTGGAAACATTGACAACATTTGGAGACATAGCTACTGAAAGATATATGGCGATATATAAATAATATGAAGGAGACATTTTTTTAGGTCGAAACTATTCAACTTTAAAAATAAATAACGGTAAGTTCCAAACAACTTTAAACTAATCAAACAAATTAATGAAACTATCACTAATCGTAAATCTAAAAAAACATTTTCTAATCACTTTTAAACACGTTATTAATTATTTATTTATTATTTATTATTATTATTATTATTAGTTATTTATTAAGTCATGTTAGAAAAAAGTATGTATTATTTATAATTTACTTATAAAATGTTACCTATAAGTTATACAAGTATATTCATTAAATAAATTGAAAGGATTTAAAACGATTGATTACCATAAAATAATTCTATTTAGTTTTCATAATTTCATATATTTTTTAATAACTAGTGACTATTATATTATAAATGACTATATTACCGAGATTTCAGTATAAAATTTCAACTCTTACAGAACATAGTCAAATATTAACATCAATTATTATGAAATCTAGCGCAATGTTAGAGTTTTAAACCCAAAAGAGTTGCTCAAAAACAATTTTTACAAATAAAAGTAATCAGATATTTTTTAGATATACTATACATAAACGCGCAATCTATGTTGTTGATCACTAGAAAAAATAGAAAATGTTTGACTGTACCTCTGCATGATCGCATCCAATCTATGTTGTATCCTTGAAGATCTGCCTCATCTGTTAGGACACGATTGTTGTCTAGTAATTGAGTAAATGTAGTTAAATCAGAATCGTTTAGATGAGCAAAGTCTCCTCTCTTCAAATTAGGCATTGTTGTTTGTGTCAGAGGAACTTCGTGATTACTGTTCGTTGAGAGATAATGTGGTCCTACTGATTGAACCAGTGGGAAACGAACTTTTCCAGAAAATATTCTAAATCGGCTTAGTGACCGTAACATATTGTCTGAAATGAATATATTGTATAAAAATTAAAATTGTACAACTATGAAAAATAATGAAATTAATATTATAATCTATTGATTTGTCAATAACACGACAAAGAGGCACAAAAATGTATCTTTGTTTATCAGTTTATTGTGATTTTTGTATAATATAAAGTTATATTTTGTAGATTTTAAAATAATATTATTAACAGCTGTTTTCAAAAACCCATCATTAAAACGACAAAATTTGCAATGTGTTCTAATTTAGAAATATAAAATAAACCTAAAACAATAAAAATAGCATTCGCCGTTTTGTAAGTAAACAACGAATAGAAACATTTCCACTTTGGCTTATATTGCAGTAAGTCTAACATTTATATTCTTTTTTAATTTTTAACTGGTGCAATTATAATCAAAATTAATCTGTAAATTGACACTATAATTGTCATTAGATATGTTAGGCTATTTTAAAGTGTGCAACTTAAGCTGTTTAAAATATGAACGAGCATAATTAACAATGTAATAAATAAACCACTCTATTCTATTTATTACCATATGAAACCTTCCACCAAATCAAATAATAAATGACTGCTATAATATCATTGTTTATATAAGTTAGATATGTTTGATAATAGAAGGAATTATTGATATCAAAATTAAATTATTCTTCAACTAAATTTATTTTCCTTCATTATTTCAATACATATATTTATTGAAGGGAGTTCTTATTTTCTTATGATTACTTAATATATATGTCAAAATTAGTAGTAACATTTATATAATGTTTATTTGATGAATAGATTTCATTTTAAACAGTTTCTCAGTGATTTGAATAGAATGAATAGAAAAGCTATAATGATACCAAAAGTACTCACACAAAAAATTAAATAAAGAAGTATGATATGTTACATATTTGCCATATTTATTAATAATAAAAAAAAAAAATTCTTTATCAGATAAACTTATTTATATAGCATTGGAAAGCTTACTGAATTTTAAACATGTACTATAAAATTCATACTGATGAATAAGTTACTATTTATACAGGAATATATTTTTTTAAAGTGGGTCAATTCAGCTCACCCCTTAGTAGTTCTAGGGTTCAGATATGCCAAAAACAATTAAAAATCGATATTTTGTTACATTAATGTTGCAATGGGATTTTAAAATCCATATACACATTTAGTTGTTTATTTATAAAGTGAAAGTTATATGTTAAAAATTATTATTTATATATTTAGCTGTCACTATTACTATGATTGATATATTTAGTGATTATAGCAAGATTTCAGGTGTTTCCAATAAAGTCACCTACATTTGCAAGCACTTTGGCACCGGAGAAGATAAATCAGAAAACGTATATCTAAAGCAGCAAATATTATATCTGTTACTACATACAGTTGTTTCTGTAAACCACATTCAATTGGGTTAAGACATGTAAACAGAGAGTCCTTGTGGATTAAGATTGTTCAGAAATATATGCTATTCAAGCGGTGCTGCCAGATGTTTCAATCCCTCTTTGATGTTTTTATGTGATACAGATGCTCATTGAGGAAGTAAATAAGCATGCTTCAGAAAGAGTTGACCCAAATAAAGTTTACAAGGTTAGTATATTAATAATCAATTATTTATTAGTTTTGTATAAAATGGCCTTCACATTTAATTTAAAGAAAGACCTACATGATATGTCTATATTGTATATAATTTAACAATTCAAGTAAAATCATTTAAGTAAAAGAAATTGTTTCTGCAGGTTAATCATTCTCCAAATTTTGAACGTAATGGTTTGTTTCATAAATGTTTCCATTGATTACATTAAAATCAAAATATATTTAAAAATTTTAAATTTATTATGAAAAGCATAATTCCATAAACTAAGGCTGAATGGTGGTACTCATCACACTTGCGGCAGGATTCATTAATAAAAACAGTTTTCCAAATACTTATATGAAATTAATTATGGTATTTATTATTTAGGATATTTAATTATTAATTACAATGACTAAAATAATGTATGATATAAATGAAAATTAAACCAAACTTAATCTAAACCAGTTATAAACTTAAATATAGTGTTCAGTTGCACTAATGTAAAATAGTAAGAGTTATATTAACGTTTTATTACAGCATTTACAGTACAATAATACTACAGTAGGCTACAATCTATCATTTTATGAATCCAATATTTATAGGATATATGTAGACTACAATCATTTACTTGAATAACCACACTAATAAGAATAGTTAGTTTTTCATGAATTAAAATAGTGTATAGGTTAACAAATATTGTAACTAATGATTAATAATAATGTTTACTTACATAATAAGTATTAATAATATTTATATAGTACCTGTAAAAACCAGTAATTATGCTAACTAATATAATGACTAAAATAACTAATAGTAATGATAATTACAATAACTAATAGTAATGATAATTACAATAACTAATAGTAATGATAATTACAATAACTAATAGTAATGATAATGATAATTGCAATAACTAATAGTTATGATAATAACTAATAGTAATGATAATGATAATTGCAATAACTAAAACATGACTAAAATTCCTAAAACTCTCTTATTTGTTTTGGACATGCTTTCATAAATGTTTAGAGAAAATTGCTTCTTTCTTAGATTACTAAGTGCATCTTACTGAATTGTTTTGTGCATAGCATACATCCCTTTATAGTCGACTGATTTTCTGTCTATTGAAATATGACTGAGGACCTTAAGATCCTTACTGAGCTCCTTGAGTAATTTTTATTAAAATGGGTGCCATTGACATTGTGAGACTATGTTTATCAATTATGCCAATAACAATTGCCTGATTAATAACCGCTCTGTTGCAAAATGAAATGTTGTAATTGGTCACTCTATTGAGGTTGACATTGTCAAAAGTTTAGAAGATAACATTAACTCAAGGTTATTTCTCTTCAGAATCCAAAATTTGTATGTTTTGACATCTGAATAAGTCTCTATAACGCTTTATTTCCCCTAAAAGCGTAAGAAATGAAGTCTCCATAAGGCTTTCTTTCCTCTAAAGCATAAGAAATGAAGTCTCTATAAATAATACAAACTATATTTTTCCTGGCTCTCTAACTTTTTCAAACAATTGTACTGTAACTCATATTCCTTATTCTCAATAGTTACTTTCTCAACCAGATCCAACCAGTCCCACTTAAATTTGTTTTTCACATTGAGAACAATAGACTTTACAGTGGAATCATCCTTTTTATATTGTAGGTGTGAAGAAGAGCCTGTTGAATCTTGACCTGCATTGTAAATAAAATCGTCTGCTGTTTAGGTCATAATCTAATTGCGCCTGAATGTCGGAATGCTGAGGACTGTCTGACAGTAGAAAAGAGTGGATCTGATGAAGATATTAGGACTGGCCAACAGTAGAAAAGGGAGTAGCTGATGAAGATTCTGAAGACTGGCTGATAAAAGAGGAAGCGTTAACTGAAAAAAATCTAGTTAAATTCTTTTTTTCTTTTTAGCTTTCCAGAATTCTGATACAGAAGGCTTATGTTTCTGAGAGGACATCCCTGAAAGATAAAGTATGTAAAGGGGTGCTGATTAAGTAGTATAAACTGCTTCTTTTAATATGTATTGATAATGCTGTTAACCAAACCAAGGGACACCAGTTAGCATTATCTTATTTGATCTACTATATGTTTTCAAGAGTACATCGTCAGATATTATTATATTTACTATCTAAATATTTTTCAAGGACGAAGGGGGGCAGTTATTATTATTTAATTTAGAAATGTTTACCAAGTGGATATATATAATTTATAGTTATAGTTGTAACAATCGGCACAATTGTTTTAATTGCGATAGTGGTAATATATTATTATATTACAAAATACAAAATTGTTTATTGGTACACTTTTTTGGATGACTTTGTAATGCACAAGATGAAAATGTTAGGTGTTACCATCACTGTAGGAGTCCACATTGGGGTCCAGGGCAAAGACCCATGTTTGAGGTCAGTGGAGAAAAGACCCGGAAAAAAATAATATATAAAATTTGTACACTAGAAATGTAGTCTGAAATTATTAAAATGGCAGACCTATAATAATTTCTGTATATTACATCTTGGTATATATTTTAAGCATAAAACGTAAACTGTTTTTAACATATTTGTCATAATATTAAATTTACTTAAATCAATAGTTAAATTTACCTACGTCAATGTCTAAATACCTATTAATAATCCCATATTTATAACAAATGTATCTTCTAAAATCATACAAGACGAAAGAATTCGCAAAATTTTTATTTTATAAAACTAGTACAAGCATACTCAATGGAATATTAGTGTATAGAAATATGTTGTGGATAGTATAGTAAACATTGGTAGTTGACATAAAAATACAGTTGACTGATAACAAAAATTAAATGAGTATAAGAGAATAAGTTTTATAAATACTATACATTATAAAGATACATATTGGGTGTCACTCGATTATGAGTTAAATGTTTACTCATTGTGATAATTTATATATATAATGTATAGCAATGAATGTATTTCTACTTGTCCTTATCAGACAAAACAAACTGACACTTGTGTTGTGCAAATGATAAGCGATCAAGCACTTTACTGTCATTATGGTATCGAGTAGCTCTTCCCCTTTTATCTACAAACACAGGAATTTGGTAACGTTTGAGGCCATGTGCCTTATCACAGACAATATATAGCATAACTATCTCTTTCAGAGATTCCCGACACTATATAGGAATAGGAAAACACCAATCGATGTTGGTACGTTGAGCAAGTGTGTCATTCAAATGACCTCATGACATTTGCTGAGTTTTCATCACACTGTAATGCGATTCCAATATGGCCTCACACCCTCCTATCGACACAACGATAGGAGGCAGAATGGAAGCCGCAGGTTACTATCGACAACACACCCCTCAGCGTCAACAAGAATCCAGTCTTCTTAGGTAT